>LR999963.1:77397135-77702387 GCA_905220375.1 Tachina fera
ATTTTCGGCAGCAAGAATAACTTTTATTTCAAATTCCATACTGTTAACCAATTGCAATTATTGGGTTAATGGTTATAATTAAATATATAGTGGTACCACAAGAAAATTGATAGTTGGTGCAACCGCCAAAATTCGATTGGCAACAAATTCGGTTGTCTCAACGAATCTGTATTCTCTGTGTATGTGCCCATAATTATGCAAATGGTCTAAGTCATATAAGTACATATTTATAGTTTCGAGATATTTAGTAGATTATATCTGAGTAAATCAAAAATATTCTTACATTATACATATATGAGGAGTCGCAGAACAAAACGTGCATTTTTAATTTTTTAGAAAATGGGTTTTTGATGTCTTTGCATTAATTTGGATAAGTTCTATTGGAAAAAATTTATTTTTTTTTTATTTTTATTTAATTTTTTTTTTAAATTTTGCCTTTAAAAAATATATGCAGAACAAAACGTGCTTTTTTCATTTATTTTAACAAAACGTTGTTTTTTATAACATATTTATGTTTGTTTCATTACAACCAGTGTGACCGCTGAGAAATTTTAAAAAGTGGCACAAAAAGGGGATTTAAGAAATAAAAGTGGCACAAAAAAGGGAATTTTTATCATAAAAGGGGCAACTATTTTAGGAACAAAAATTTAAAGTATAAACACGAGTTCGAGTTAATTTCATTAATTTTACTATGTATTAAATTTAATTTACAAGTGATATTTTATAAACAACGAAACCATTATAAATTTATAGATAAAAAACTAAATATTAATTCATGAATAAGAAATAACGTAATATATTTATTTGACATGGGAAGAAAATTATAAAAAGACAACACTCATATTTATTTGGTGCAAATGCCGATTTAACGAAAACATAACCGCATTTATTCTGGTTTCATTTGTTAGCAATAAAGTTTAGTAATTGATCATTATTAACATTATAAATTGCCATTTATTATACTTTGATATAAAGTGCTTTGCTCCTATAATTAGAAACACATACCAAGGTGTATATAACCAGGTGGCAGTGCTACTTCAGCTGATAATTTTTTGCTCTATGTGGCTTAAAGCTGACGAATGTCAAAAACTTCGTTTTGTTTTGGTTTTGGTACAATTATTCCACGTAAAAATTCTATAATTATATAACAGAAATAAGTTAACAATGACTAAAATCAAATATTTATAGGCAAACGAGAATTATAACATGCCTTCTATAAACTGGCAGTATGTTTTTTTCTCTTATAACCCAACCTTATTTTGACTCAATGCTTAAAGTTTTTTGTATTTTGAATTACAGTTGAATTATGGAAAACAAGGCAAAAATCATTTCTTTATACGGAATTTGATTTTGATTATTTCACAGTAAAAATAGCAGATACACCGCGGAATTCGTTTTTTTACGAAAGTAGTGATTATTTCTATTAAATTATACTATTTTTTTAAGTATTATTTTATTTTGGTCATTGGTAACTTATTTCTGTTAATAGTTTTCGCAAAAGTTCGCTCAAGAACTAACAACATTTATTATGTTATGTTATGTATTATTAACAACGACACAAATCTAATAATACTTAAAAAATAATAGAATTTTTGTTAATAGAAGTAGCACTTGCTATGGAAATGCTTAAAAAATCGTTGTATGCTTGAAATAACGTATTGCTGATGGTAAAGTTCAATACACCATTGGAAGCGGCTTGAAAAAATCTTTCAAATCATGTACTTTACGAAAATATGCAGCTCATGAACGGTCATAGCTAGACCCCCTAAAAAGACCGATTTTTGATTTGAGTCATTTGAGTCGGTCTAATGTATGTATATAATCTTACAATCCATGCATCTAGAAGTTGATTTTTATTAATATATCTATTTCAGTCAGAGGAATATTCATTAAAAATTTTATTGGGTTTAAAAATTTAGGAGCAAAATCAGAGACAGTTAATTATTTCTTTTAATCAACTCAAACTTTGATGCAAACAGTTCAGCTTTCGTATAAGTTGAGATAAAAAAAATAATCTGTCATAAGAAATTATGCTTATACAAGCAGATTGCTGCGAAAAAAATAAATAAAGTGATGGAATTTCTAAAAAGGGTCAAAAAGTGTCAAAGTATCATAAAAAGTAGCAGATTTAGCTCATTTTAAAAAAGTGGCAATAAAAGTGTCAAGAATGTAAAAAAGTGGCAAATTGATACTTTAGTAGCACAAACGGTCACACTGATTACAACTAGATATGGGAAAATGTCGAGATTTTCCCGAATTACGCAGATTAACATTTCTTGCTTTTATTACTTGTTTGATTTTTAAATGAAATAGTTAAATCTAGTATACATACATACATCCTACTGCGTTCGTTATTTGCAATAATTTTATTATTACCTGGTAATACCTAATATTTGAAAGTTATTAAATATAACATAGAGCCTAAAAAATATATTTTAAAGATGGAAGAAATACAAAAGATGTTTTGAAATTTAAATACTGGAACACGAAAGAGACATAAATTAAATTAAAATCACATCAGCGGTAAATATATCGAGTTATTATTAAAGAATTTGTTTTAGATATGTAAATATATTTCGAGTATAGGGTGTTACCATTTTGAAAATACGTATACCAAAACGCACTTTTTGCATTTTGTTTTAAGCAAAACGTATTTTTTTTTGTTTTATTTTAACAAAACGTGCTATTTGCATATTAAAAGTCCTTTAATTTTGTACATCGTTAACATTTATTGTTGCCACTTGTTGTGCTCTGATGCATTTTATAATAAGCAAGGAACTTAGTATATATTCAGGATTCATGCTACAAAAAAATCGGGCAAAAAACAAATAATCTTTGATTTTCCAACACTTTAAAAAAATCAAAAAAGCACGTTTTGTTCTGCGACTCCATATACTATGCAACATTTTAATTAAGAATTGTACTAGTTTCAATTATTATAAGTTTGTTTAATATTTGTAGAGATGGCGAACAAAATCAGACTAGTCCCGTTAACTGTTTTTTACAGGAGTGGCAAATAACTGAACTTTTTAGATAGAGACTAGCAAGGAAAAGTTAGTTTTCTTTATTTTTTTAAGGTAGGATCGAACTGGTTTGGAATGAAAATATTTCGTGACATCATAGATGTGCAATTGGAGAACCGGAAAAAAAATTTAAAAAAAATCATGTACTCTGGACATGTCTAGTTTTGTTCGCCAGCTCCTCATTTATTAAATATTTATTGAAATTTCTTTGAAATTTATTTAATATTTTTAAGGGAACACGACATACACCACTTTCATAATTATGGTCACATAAACGAGAGAATTTCGTATAGCTCACACTGGTTGACTGATTTGCCAACGATAACCGTATAGTCTTGTGATCCTAATTTCATTAATAACCACGTAGCTGCTTCCTACTTGAAGGCATATTCATTTAAGAGTCAGTCACAAAAAACTATAAAATGCTGTTAATAACATCATGGGCATATTTTGTGCAACCGTCTTTTGCAAAATTTACTTTGTAAAACATGAATTAAATGAATAATACATATGCAGAATGTAAAGTAAATAAAATTGTTCAACTCATACGAAACGACACTTTAAAATTTTCACCACAATTTCATCGCTTTTTAAAAACTTTTGCCGCAAAACTAGCAAAAATCTGAAATAAAATAAATATCATTGAAAAGAAATACCAAATCAAATGAAAAGTAAAGAAACACAAGAAAAACTTCAATTTGCTCAAATAATAATGACGATAGGTGTTGTATGTGGGATTGTGTTCAGGTGAATTGTGAATTCGTTTTGCTAAACAAACACATACACAGTTGTTGATTTTATATTTTTCTTTTAAATTGATTAAAGAAAAAAGTTTGCTCGTAACATACACATAGATACACACAAAAGGTGAACGTTTAAGAATTGAAAAAAATAAAACCATTAAAGAAATTACTTTTTGATGTTAAAGGATTACCATTCCAAGAAAAAATTTCGAGTTAAATGAATTAAAGATTGATTTAAGGAATTGAAAACAGAGTATGAAGCCGTTTGTTGTGAGAATATATTTTGTTAAATATTGTATATAAAAATGTCGGTTTCAAAAAATCTACACAAAATTGTTTACAGTATGATTGAAAATGTAGGATATTGTTCACTTTTGTTTACTGAATGAATTATTTTCGCAATTTTTATATTTCTATTTCAGTCGTTAAGCAGCTCTGGGTCGGGGAACATCTCTCGCGTCATCGTAATTATTTCTTAAGTGCGGTCAGGCTTGTGTGTGTTGTTTGGCCTTCGAGAGTTTTTCGTCTCGCTCGCACTGGTTGACTGATCTGCCACGGATAACCGTATAATCTTGCGGTTTTTTGTGGAATTTCTTTAACAACCACGTTGCCTACTTCCTATGTGAAGGCATAGGTCGTGTACAGTCAGTCACAAAACCTTATAAAATACTGTTAATACCATCTTGGGCATATGGTCTACGTTATCCGCCCATATTTGTGCAACACCATATTATGCAAATTTACTTTGCATTAATATGTTCAATAAATAAATAAATAAAATAAATATTTCTATTTCAAAACATTTGTCATTTGAGGAAGAGTTTTATTTCAAATCGTTCTCAAGTTGAAATCAAACCTGTGTGTTTGTTGGGATTTTATGCGTATAAAGCAGGTTTTTTGCGTAATCAAAGACCATAACTGCTTGTATTGGAGTATTGGAGTTTACATCTGGCATTTCTTGTGTGTCATTTGCCCAAAAAAGCGTAACAAACTAATTACTAATGAAAAACTGTTTGATTCAGACATGTATTTATTGATTTAAACAGTGTGCAGTCATGTTGAATTCTATAAAATAGTCTATTAATTATGTATGAAACTGTTTAACTTAATACATACATGTCTGAATCAAACAGTTTTTCATTAGTAATTAGTTGGTTACGCTTTTTTATGCTTGTGTGGCACATGGCACACAGATATAAACCCGGCCTATGTTATGAAAATTGTATGAGATTTGTTGTGGCAAATCTAATTATTTAAAATCGTAGCGTATGTTTGTTCGTACACATGATCTCTGAAAATATAAGATCTGTGGAGCTGAAATTTTCAAAGCATGTTTGGGTCAATATTCAGTGACCGCTGTGCAGAGTAATTTGTAGTTAAAACCATAGTTGGGGTAAGACAACGTTTGCCGGGGTCAGTTAATAAAGCGGTCCATTCATTATACAATATTATTGCATGTGTCGTTGCATATATTTTTGTCGTTTTGACCTATACTTCCGGTGATCATTCGTCCTTTTTTTAAGAGGACAGTCCTTTTTTTAACACGATGTCCTTTTAAATTTTTTTCAAAAAAGTGTCCTCTTTTTTAATAAATTGTCCTCAATTGTTCTTTTATTTTGATTAGCAATTTTTTTCTTTAAGCTCCAAAGCAGAGTAGCAAGCCGTACCGGCGCGGCTGGCGACTAGCCAGCCAGCCGATTTTTTTCGACAAGCCGAGCCGCCGCCGAACCACTCGGCTTATCGGCGGCTTATTACTCAGCCGATATTTTGTCTTTTATTTTTTATACTTTTTCAAATTTCGTTTTTAATATGATAGGGAGCGTCCCGGAACATAAAAAGAAAATGTTTATGTGAACGATAAAGTAGCTGCGACAACACTTACGCTCTCTTTTGGAGTCCCTCCTTAAATACATGCACGTTTAAATAGACTTTTTTGTTTAAGCGGTCAGGCGACGTTTTGATAATTAATTGTTCAAAGCTTTTTGTTTGTTGATTCGTAGCAATGTTCCAATAAAGTAATTCATTTTAATTCAATCGGAAAGCTTAAATCAAATTTATGTAGAAGGCAATCATGAATAAAATTCCAACTAATAGCAAGTAATAGGGAAAGAAATTCTAATTAGAAAAATGACAAATTTCTCGCGAAATTTTATTCATAATTGCCCTGATAATCTAGAATATGTTTCTATGATTTAACAAATAATTTACGAAGCTATTTTTTATGACATCAATTACTGCAATATTCAAACTATTTCAAAATAAATAATGTTAATGGTGATTCAATAATTCACGTATTTTTCTAAAAACAGACTGGGTTAAAACTCTTTTTCAAATGCTTAAACAAATCGGCGTTAAGCCGTTCAGCCGCCGCCGCCGAAAATATTTGTCTTTCAGCCGCCGCCGAAAATTTTTGATTGGCTTCCTACTCTGCTCCAGAGTTATATGTTTTATTTTGAATAGAAATTATAATCATCCAAAACTGGTATTACCTCCCAACAGTGAAAAAAAGTACATATCGCACACTAATTCATAAACAGACACAATTCAAAAAATCCTAGGTGTTGAGGAGTGGCAAAAAACTGTTTATAGTCTACAAATAACTCAGGGCATAACATAAAAACAGGTATAACGGTATTTTATATTCTTCAAGTAGACTTTATTGCAAAAGAAAGTCATTGAAAATTCGTTTACTGAACTGGTTTATGAAAAATCAAAACCATTTTGATAATTTTGAGTTGTGACTTGTTTATGATTTAGTGTGCGATGAGTCAAATTACTTGTCAACTCATCCAGAAAAAAATTTAAAAAAAGTAATCGAGTTTCGATTTAAGTATTTCTGGTGGAAGCTCTTCCCTACTGGATTGCCAACTTAATGATTTTACCATGTCGTAAGACTAAAATAATCGATCCTTGAGAAGTACTTACTTTTTTATTTGGCAACTTGTTCACGTAATCTATTTAATCTAAGAAAATCATTCTCCTCATTTAGCAACTTGTACATATTTTTTTTTTAATTTTAGGTAATGTGATTTGTAAGCGAGTAATGAAATTTTGTAATTAGAAAACTAAGTCATTATATGGCAAGTAGTTCTGATGGTAATGTATAATTTTTTGCTGGGAGATATTTCAAACCCAAACAAGGCACATCAATCAGTTACCCGTAATTATAAAATAAGACTAGCTAACAAGGTTACTTGAACAACCAAATATCTAGGGTAATTTAGTGCGCTGAACTTGAATCTGTAATTGTCTATCACGTCAGGTTTTCGAGATAAAAAAAAATGTTATTATTCGTTTTACATAAAAAAAATTAGTTTATTAAAAAATCCATGAATTTTCAAAATTGAATGGTGTTATTTAAACCGCGTTTGTATTTTGTTGGTTTGGTTTCACATATTAGAGTGCAGCAATGGACTGACATAGCATGCCTTAGTCGCAAAATCCTTGTTAATTTCATGAAATGTTTCATTAATTCTTGGTGAGCACGCTTCCCTTCTTCGTCGCTCTGAAACTGCTTTTGCGTATGTATTTTTTTTTTTTTTTTCATATTGAATCCAGCAGCTTTTGTTAAACAGAAGTAACAATCGGTTTGTTGGTTGCTTGACTCTCTACAAAATATTGGAATAGATCTTCTCGTCATTTGATCACTTTTATAAAACAGTTCTGCAACTATTGCAAAATGTTGTCGGTGTCCACGGTTTGTTCAAGTATCTGAAAGCAAAAGCAAAATAATATAAATAGGCATATTTTATAGATTCTGGTACTGCATACCCTTTTTTTCCAACCAAATGTGCACCACATACAAAGCAAAAATAGCTTGAATCAGCAACACAAGATCTCCCTAACTTGCTTAAGATTTAAGGCCCTTTCACAATGTACAATTAAAACCTAACAGGGACTTTAATTGAAAGTTTTGTATGAATAACTTGCAGTTAAAGTTCACGTTAACTCTTAACCATACATTGTGAAAAGGGACTTTAGAATGAATGTGGGATTCAGTCTGGTGTAAATTTTGTCCCCAAATTTGTAGACCAGTGTAATTATCACCACAGCAAAAATCACTTGAATTTCTTGGGTATAAATTACAACCACTTTTCATTACAGGGTAATATTGTCAGAGTGTATGTATGTTTCTTGCAGAAAATGTTTAAACACCATACAAAACTGAATATAACCCAAATAAAAGTTTTTTTAGGATTATGCCCACGTAATCCAAATTTGACATTTGGCTTGGCTAACATACGCCAGTCTCCTGGTTTAGTGCAGTCACCTTATTTATGCGCCTTGATTTAATTTTCTTTACATTTCTAAATGTCCTTTATTTTTTTCCTGAAAAATATGGTCACCTATACCTATACTATGCAATAAATGGTACAATATTTCCAAAGGATAATAATAATAGTGCCAAATTTTCCTGACAGTGAAATAGTAAACAACATTGAACAACAGTACACAATTGTCTTGATTGTACAATAAAAAGTCTTTTAATATTTGCCAATATATTGTGCCACCTCCGAATATGATATACACAATATTATTGTATAATAGGGAAGACTGCACAAATATATTGCGAGTGGGTGGGCCGCTTAGTAAATAAAACACAAACCCATAGAACTTTATTTTGTGACATTTAATTTCTTATTTTATTAAACATGATGGATTAAGTTTCATTTTAAAATACATTATAAATCGAAAGAAGAGCGTTTTTTACTTTTTTATCACTTTCAATGTGATGAACCTGTTAAATTTGAAATTTTATAAAATCTTTTCGAATAAGCTGGTCATTTCCATTCTTTGTTTCTTAGATATTATCAAATTTTTAGATGGCACTTCAAAAACCCCTCACACTGAAAATAATTAATATATAACAACGTTAATATTCGAAAATATCACGGAATTCAATGAAATATTTGTTGAAAGTAAAATTTTTTTAAAACTGGCATTACTTTTCATTAATCTTTTATTTAAATATTTCAGTATTTGGTTTCACCTTTGATGTCAAATGTTAGTATTTCGAATAAATAAATAAAGGTCCACGTCAGGCAAATAACTGATTGATAGCAAAAAAATAACTAACAGAACTGGGCAACGCTTAATCTTGTTTATTTGAGTCCTGCAACGCGATCTTAAAAACACATATTACTCATTCAATCAAACAACGTCATAATGCAGGGTATACATGATACTTACGGCCCTATATATAAGCTAAAATTGGCATGAAGTTAGCATATAGTTATGATTTCGTACTTAGCATAGTATGAGTTGTAGTACAGGTTTTCAGATACACGTTACTACAAATCATTTGAAAAAATATTTTTAAGGCAATATACATGCGGATAAATTAATTATGCGGTTGAAAAGAATAAAAAAAATAACGCAAAAACTAAAGGGGCATGTTGTAGAGAATGTTTAAAATAGTGTTTAATGTTTTTTTTTAATTGAGCCGCAGAAACACTGCGTTTTCTAAATCAGCTCCTCATAAAACAAAGTTTGCTGTACAACAGCATGATACACAATACTTATTATGGTACTTAGCAAGGCTACACCCACAAAAATCAAAAATTTTTGATTTTCATACTACAAAGTATACTTCATAAGTACGACAGCATGATAGACGTTACTAATTTGATACTTGTACGATTTATCGTACGATTTGTAGTATCGTCTATACTCACCATAACTCACAAAAAAAATGTTAACCAGAAAACGAGTTTGAAGTTTTCAATTGAAACACACCATTTATCGGAAAAGGAAAATTTAATTTTTTTCTCAAGAGTTGATGAATAAACAAAATATTTTAAGGAATTTTTTACACAATATGAAAAACTATGTGAATCACTATTGAGTAAATGAGCGATATGTATGTATATGTATATTGTACATGTAAGAGTACGAACATGGTTCGAACCCTTCAGGTCTTAGCTGTATAAATTATTTGAAGGTGCATCAAAAACAATCCAAAGATTTCAAGAAATTTTCCAAAAAAATTAACATTTAAATTATTGTACAACGAATTTACGATGGCAAAAACGTAGGGATCAATTCACCTACTCGGCTCCAAGAGGAAAATGTTTAATGCTAGGAACAAAATTGGGACGAACGACGAATTTCGTCCACGTCGACGAATTCGTCGATAACCATTTGCTGCGTAAATTCGTCGTGTGAAGCACAATAACGACAAATTTACTCACCGAATTCTTCTCTCATATTTGATAAAGTTGGTTGTTGTGTGTACCAAAACTGAGAGAGAGAGAGCGAATTTTCTCTCAATTTTGTTTTTTCGTCGTTCATCTCAGAGTTCGTCCGTCACGCACGACGAATTTCGTTGTACGGCGGTGTTGTGTACATTTTCATATGCACAAATGTGTTTTATTTTTTATGACGGAAGTTCGCACCGAAAAATTCGTCGTTGGTCTCAGTTGTGTTTCTAGTATAATTCTGGCATTTTTGTGTCGAAGTTTTAAATGTACGACCCAAAAATGGACTCAGATATTATATTTAAGCATATTAAGCTTTCAATCTACTGATAACTGTGTCTAATATGATCCAGCACAGCTGTACACCTTGGTAGCTGTCCCAGGCTGTAGACATTTGATGTCTAATATCTCAGGCTGTAGACGGTCCTTTGAGCAACGTTACAATGTTACAATTTGCTTCTGAGAGATCGTAATATATATATATATGGAGAATCATCTAAGTTAACCCTTGTTTTCTTATAGCTAGTTTTCACCATTTTGTTCAATATTTCTTATCCAAGAGTAAGCAACTGTACTCTTGAATGTGTATGATGGTGAGTAAAAAATTACTTAAAACCCAATCTACAATAAGTTCCTCAAATGTAATTCGAATGTGTTCAAAATTTTTTTGAAATGCGCTATAAAAAGATTCACAAAACGTCAGTAAATGACAAATATGGGCGAAATATGTATATAGTAAGTACATCGTACACCATTTGTTAAAAAAATCGTGCAAACAATAATTAAGAACAACTTATTATTTACAATTAAACCTCATTCTTTTATATATTTGTTTTTTTGCTCATATTAATTAAATTAAAACAAAAAAGTTATTGTTGGAAAAATAAATTTCAATTGCCATAAATATGAATCAACTCGTAAAAGCATTGAATTTCATACACAAATGCAATTAAACACACACAAGTAAAAATAAACCATATATAAATTCATAAAAACACATTTAAACATTTGTGCTTTCATAAGTATGTGTGCATGAAAATGTGTGTGTTAATACCAATAGATATAAAAAAGTTATTGTATCCGGTGTAAATGAGAGTGTGTGTTATGACATGCAATTGGATACTAACGATAGCCATTAAAATTTAAATAAAAGCAATTATTATAAATGGTCAAAACCGCTTTTTAAATTGCACTTTATGGCATCAGCAACAATAAGAGAAATAAGAAACTTAACTGCATTTATTTTTGCGCGTATTTTATGTACGAGTATGAAATGTACATGTGAAAATGCAAAATAAAACATATTCATAGAATAGCACATACAAAAGGTATTATTTATATATGTCAATATGCACATGTACGTATCGTTACCTTAATATAGAACGACCCTAACTCGTTGTTTTTTTTTTTATTCGAGATTTTTGCATTTTGTGATACATTGCGATACATGTTCTTCTATCGAAATATGCAAAAAACTTGAATTCAAAAAAATAATGAGTTAGGGCATTTCTATATTAAAGTAGCGATATGTACATTATAGCGACTTACAGAAAAAAGTTTTTGTTACCCTTTTCGGTCTTTTTAATAAGGATTCTCAAAATATTTGAGGAGTCTAGCAATGACCTTTCGTGAGCTGGACCGTGTCTAAGAAATTTCTATTTTTTCCAAGGCAACATATAAAAGAGAGTGAACGATTTGAAAGATTTTCTCAAGACGTGTGCAAATGGGACAGTAATTTTTTATTCTATGAAACCTATGATTCTTAAAGCATTGCAAGTGCTACTTATATTTTAATCAATATTATTTTTTAAATATTATTTGATTTGAGTATGTTGTTTAATAGATGGTTCACGGTGAAAATCGTAAAATTTAGCGAGAACTAACAACAGAAATAAATGAACAATGACTCAAATCAAATAATAGAGCTCTAGACCTCTCAAATGTTTTGAATAACTGGATTAAAAAGATCGATCGATAATTCAATCTTCCAATTTATACTTCACTTTAAATAGAAGTTTAAGAAATACGTCCATATAATAGTTGTATAACTTGTACTTCATAATTCAATCTTCCAATTCATACTTCACTTTAAATAGACGTTTAAGAAATCACACTGCTCTTCAAAAACATGTATATTAACTCAATATAAGTATGTATTTGTAATATAGAGAGATTAATGCCCTAAATCCGAATCCATTTTCAGATTTTATCTACCACATACAGATTTTTTAATGGTAGCGGCTAATGTAACCCTCTAAATAAGGCGGTCGCGCTGGCCAAGTTCCGGCCAATACACGCAGGGTGTATGTTACCTCATATGCAAAGTCTTTAGAACAAAAGGTTTCTGAGATGTGGAGGTGCAAAAAGTGCATATTTTAAGACATACTCACTGACCACTGACCACTTACCACTGACACACTCATCAAATTGATGAAGCACTACCGCTGCAGCTAGAGAACTGAAATTTGTTATACGAGTAGATCTAGGTGAGCAATGAACTAAAAAAATCTGAAAATGCGGAAATTTTAGCCGGGGGCGGAGCTACGCCCATTAAAGTTAAATTTCTGCTAACGAGCTGAAATTCGATACAGAGCTAGGCCTAGGTTAGCCATAAACTAAAAAAATCTGAAACCCGAAAATTTTAGCCAGTAAGGCGGGGCTAAGCCCATAAATGTAAGAATTAAAAAAGCAAATCTAAAGCGCTTAACTGAAGCGATTTTATTGAAATTTGACATATATATTGCAATAATAATGCAAGGCTATAAATTTTTCGTTAAAAAAGTTTGCGTTGACACGCCCATACAATTTAAGCCTCATATATCATGTACTACAGCTCACCCTATTTAGATATACAATTTATGTAGGTATTATTATCCGTTTGCAACGAAATTTGACACGAACGATAAGCACTGGCCAAAAAAAAACTTGAGTTTGAAAAAGTGGACGGGACTACGCCCATAAAATTTTTAAATTAAAAGTTGCGCTAAGGAGCTGAAATTGGATATTGAAATAGGTCTAGGTGAGAAAGCAACTAAGAAGCCCTGAAAACCCGAAAATTTTAGTCAGAGGGGCAGGGCTACGGCCATAAAAACTAAATATTTAAATTTGCTCTAATGAGCTGAAATTTGATACACAAGTAGGTCTAGGTGAGTAACCAACTATACAAATCTGAAAACCCAACAAATGTTACCAGAATGGGCGGAGCCCCGTTAATACTGTTCAGAATTAAAAATTTTATATACAGCTTTTAACTCCAACTATTTTAGTGAAACATTGCGTGATCACTCCCATAAAATGTAAGCCTAATGTTTAATCTATTTCGGTCTATCATATTTTAGAAGAAAATTAGCATGAATTATAAGCGCTGTTCACAACAAAATCGTGACTTTAAAATAGCTGCTCATAAAATTTAAAGGTTTAATTCAGGCCAGAGAAGTTTTATACACAGGTAAGTGTAAATAAGTAAGTCAATGGAAAAATCTTAAAATCAAGAAGTTTTATCCGGTATGTGGGCCACGCCCTAAAACTCAAATTTGCACTAGAGAGCAGAAATTTGATACACAGATAAATCTAGACCAGAGATCACTAAGAAAAATCTAAAAACTCGGAAGTTTCAATCAGGGGCGGGAACATGTACTTTAAACTCATACTTAAGATCAGCCAGTCGTTCCTTTCTACTACGTGTTTGTCAGAACATTTACAATAAACTTTGGTGTTATGTCTTCATTAATTATTATCACATAATAAACTTTAGACTGATCAGATCATAAATTAAGATCAATTTTATATAAATTTTTTATACACATTGCACTTATCAAAACTAAAAATTTCCTGCTTTGAAAAGTGGTCGTGATTACACCAATAAATCTTATTTTTTCTTTCATGTACTTCGGCTTAGCAGTTTAAGTTTATTACTTATGTAGTTCTCATTAGATTTTCCCTACAAAACTCTTCATGAACCATAAGTACTATCAGATAGAAAAGTGGTCAAGGATAGGCCCATAAAGATTTTACGTAAGATTATACTGTCGAGCGCTGACATTTTTTAGACACCCCCACTAAAATGTATGCTTTACTTTTGATCTTTCTTTTCGGAAGAGTCTTGCCAAATTGCGTGCACACTGGTGGCGTTGTAATGACACAATAATGAATTTTTAAGGTGTGCAATCCAACAACCATCACTAACTCATTATTTTATGTAGCTATGCCCTTTTCAACTGGCCCAGTGAACATGAATAAAAATTAAATACAATTTAATTTTTAAGTTTAAAAAATATTATTATAGAAAATTTTTCAAAAAGTAGTCAGATGCTAACAAAAACATAAATGTGAAAAAAGGCCAAGTTTCTATCCAAAATTTTGTCCATTAAAAGTAGTGAGATATAAATTTTGACCAAGTTCTTTCTTGCACAATACATATCGCTATAATCTGCCATGCATTTTATAAATATGAAATCGTCAGGGTTTCATATAATATCTAGCCCACCTGCTTAGTTGGCAATACTTTTATCCTTGTAATACAAAAGATAATAGCGGATATTTATTTACTTCTATGCATGGGGAAAAATTATGTCAAGTAAGCAGGTTTCCTAGATATAATATGAAATCCTGACATATTTATAAAATGCATGGCAGATTATAATGACATGTATTGTGCAAGAAAGAACTTGGTCAAAATTTATATCTCATTACTTTTAATGGCCAAAATTTTTGATAGGAACTTTGCCTTATTTCACATTTATGTTTTTGTCAGGATTTCAATATAACTCGATAACGGTTTGCTCGATTTTAATAAATTAAACATTGAAAGATGTGAAATAAAATTACCTTTAAGTCAAACTAATATTATTATTTTTTTTTATTTTCCATACCATGTGCTATGAAAAGAACAAACATTTTGCGCTTAAAAATTGCTCTCGTGTGTGAATGCTTAGACAAAATTGTTTGCTGGAACATGCTGCTGTATTTGTACGTACCCAGCAAAAAATTTCAAAAAAGGTAATCGAGTGTGGAATTAAGCATTTTTATTGGAATCCAGTAAGGAACAGGGATTACCAACTTAATGATTTTAACAAGGCGTCAGACTAAAATAATTCATTCTTGAGAAGTAGTTATGTGTTTTATTGTAGAAATTAAATATTTTTTTCATTTAAAGGAAATAGTTATTTTTTTTTCTTGATGGAACTACTTTTTTAGTCGAAAAAAAACTTATTTTTTTTAATATGCCGTTGTTTGTGTAAATAGAAGAACTTGATCAAAAGTTCAGTTTGATTAAATATATCGAGGGTTTATATTCAAAAAGTGCTATCTGCAGGCTTAAAAATTTTAGGAAAGTGCAAAAAACTGTTATTTTCTCAAAGTGCAAGGGCTAATAACTAAATTTTGATGAATAGTACCATTTACAGAAGACATCTTAATCTACTAACGTTAATCAAATACAGTTATTGCTCTTGGACTTAGAAAAAATAACAGTTTTATTTTGTCTACTAAAATATTCAAGAATTGCAGAAAACACTTTTAGAATATAATAACTTGAAAAAAAATACAAATAAATATAAAGAAACTATTGTTTTAGTACGAAATACACCATTTTGTAAAATTTCTTTTGCAAAATCAATTGAAGTGGGTTACATTTTATTCGTAACCGTGCCTTATACATAAATAATATATTTAGAAAAATTTCATTTGTTTTGATTGATGAACTTTTATAACACCAAAAATTAAAAGAAAAATATTTGGAACTACTTATATTAAAATAATAATTTTCCAAAATGTAAGTACTTATTTTTTAGTTTAAAATAAATAAGTAGGCAATTTAGGAATATATATAAATTATTTAAAATAATTAAACTTTTTGGCAATATGTACCACTTCTCCTTCTTAGCTTTTAAATTTTACGTAATGTGATTTGTAAGCGAGTACTTCAATTTCGCCATCAAAAAGTAAGTCATTATATGGCAAGTAGTTCAGATGGTAATGTCTAATTTTTTGCTGGGTACCTTTGCAATACCAAACCTGCACTTTTATGTTGTGCTAATTGCAATCAGAAGTTGTTTAAAATGTGTCGGCTTAATAGCATTTTACAATTAAATTAATTGCAAAATACAATTGTACATTTAAATATGGTTTTAATGAATGAGTAGACATATTAAATAAATTCTAGGTACAATGTACATACATACATACATATATTCTTGTAAATGTTTGTTGTTATTGCAGGAAGTGTGGGGTAATTGGAGTTGAAACTCTTGCACTTCAAACAAAGCGAGCTTTTGAGAAGAACTACATATGTTTTAATAGCTTTTCTAAGTGAGAAAATGAAAAATGGACTCAAAATCAAATCAACGGTCCGATTTTAGAAAACTAACTCCGAAAATAGAAATATTTTTCTTAGATTTTTTTAAATTTTTTTATTATATAAATTCCCAAATACAGATATAACAATAAAAATTAAAAATTCTCGAATATATCTAGAGAAGATGCGATATCTTCTAAACAGCTGGACCGATTTTCTTAAAACATGGCTAAGAACCCTCTCGATCAAGTCACCTTTCAAACAGAAAAAACTAAATAAAAATCGATGCTGCCCTTTTGTCTGTACGTGGACACGGACAGACACATAGATTTGTGTTCAGCATGCCAAATGCAATAAGATATGAAGTATATTTATTATAAATTACCAATTTTTTTTAAATATTGGAAATTTACATGGGAGTTAGCATTTATTTTCACCAAAAGAAATTATACTTTCAGATGGCAAAATAAGTAAAATTGATATAAAACGAGAAAAAATCATTATTTTGATTCGAAATTTATATTACAGATGACTATTACATAGGGGAGTTATTTGCCATAAAAAAATCATTTTGACCAAATTTGAGTTAACGTCTTTTGAATATAGGTTCTCGATATGTTTACATAAAATTAATCTATAACAATTATTTACCATTTCATAGTGTTCTTAGTTAAAGAATGTTCATAACTCTTATTTTATAGAGCAGTAAATTAAATTCAAATAAACATTGATTTAATTAAAATATTAATCAAAAATATTATTTCTAAGCAATAACTCAATTGAAAAAATTCAAAAATAATATTTTTCTGTTACCATTCGGTAAAATGATATAATCGTTCTCCCTTAATGTTACTTTCGATATCTTGGCTTCTTTACACAAAATAGTGACATCTAGATTATTTGCAGGGAAAACCTATGATAGGTTCACTCCACTTCAATTAAGCGAGTGCACACATGCATTTACAATGTACATACATACTATATTTATTTGTTTAAGATCGTTAAATCATCATAAATCCCTACATGCAAACAAACATATAAATAAACATAGAACCAGGTGAATGCGTACACCTTCATACATGATTCAGGGCATTAATAGATTAGCTCTTGTGAAAACTATGTGCACAAATATCCTTTGTTGCAATTTTAAATCTTAGATCTCATTACTATTGTGAGGGCCCGGTTGACTGATTGTTTGTTGTTCGCGTGGTAAAATATTTTTGTTTTAACACAAACAAATATTTGTGTAGGACAATGGAGTTTTCTTTGTTTGTCCCGTATTTGAATAAAAAATTTTGCATACGTTCTGTAAAGTAGATTTGTGAAGTTCTTTGTCATATATATTCTGTACTTACTTGCCAATGCAAAGGCTTGCATTGTATAAATTATCGATTATCGGGCAAATGTATGGAAACATTTTGATGATTATAGCCACTTGAATTTCTGCTTGATATCTAAAATAACAAAATTAATATTAAAGTTTAATGCATCAGTAGTAATTAAAGCAATTTAAAATTGGCTTTTTTCGATTAACGGTTAAACCGATTAATTTCAGTCGATTAACCGATGTAACAAATTTTTTTTTGTAGTGTTAAAATTTTTTTAAGTTTTTGTTATATAATTTAATAAAAACGAATAGTACAGTTGTCAACGATTACATTAAGGATTATATTTAATGAGAAACGAATTTAACTATTTTACACCTACACTCTGAAATATTTTCTTCCAGCAAAAAATACAGTACAAAAATGAAAGCTAAGAAATTCCGAAATGATTTTTTTTGCGGAATATTCGTCACTGAGTCAAATGATGACCTGCCAACAGAAGGAACTATCGATAGTAATACAAGAAATATTCTTTCAAAATTAACTGAAAGAATTAGAAGTGCTAAGAATTTGAAAAAAAATAAAACATTACTCTAGTGGAATAATGAATGATTTTATGTTTTGAGATATCTAGGAAGAGGGCTGAGAAACTAGATATTCTGTATTATGGATTGCTTTCGATTTCCTCAACACATACAATAAGTAAAGAGTTTTTTCTAGTCAGGTTTTAACAAAATTAAAGAAGAGAATCGCTTAAGTTCAAAGCATTCAAACCAAATTATTTTTCTCAAAGATTTTACTATGAAGATCTCTTTGAACTGTAATACACATATTTATGAAAGTTTTTTGCTTGATTTAGTTTAAAAATTCTTTTGTGTGTGTCTTTCTTTTGGTTATATTAATAAACTCAAAATAAATAATAATTAAATTAAATTAAATTAAATTAAATTAAATTAAATTAAATTAAATTAAATTAAATTAAATTAAATTAAATTAAATTAAATTAAATTAAATTAAATTAAATTAAATTAAATTAAATTAAATTAAATTAAATTAAATTAAATTAAATTAAATTAAATTAAATTTAATTTAATTAAATTAAATATATATATATAATTTCTGCACTTTTATTTGTTGAAATTTCTGGATTTATGGAAAAACTTTATTAATCGGTTAACCGGTTGATACCGAAATTAACCGACTTTTAACCGATTAAGCAAAAACCCTGATTAGTTAATCGAGCGATTAACCGACTAAAGCAAAAACCCGATTAAATGAATACCTTAATCAGTAGTTTAAACCTCCTTTTCAAAAAAACACAAAATTAAATTTAATTTTTCAAATTTTATTTTTTTTTCGAACTTTGTTTGTTTCTATATTTCTGATTTTATTAGGCTGCAGATCGTATAGCTTTATAAGCCAAGTTGTATGTGATAACTACAAATAAATAAATAGCACCAAAGTTAATTGTAAATATTCTGACAAACAGTTAGTAGAACGGAACAGCTAGCAGTTTTCGAATGCAACTACACCTTTATAATCCGCGTACTTTGTGTTTGGTCCATTGTGTGTGGTGTCAGTTGATGTAGATCTATGCTTTTAAGGTTCAACGTGACATTTGTTATTTATGCCATTACAATGCCATAGCCATAACCAAACTAAAATTCAATTGGTTTATATGGTAATGGCTTTTTTTGGTGCTTTTTTTTTGGTGAGTCACCTATAATCAAATTCAGTGTTGCTATTAGTTTGTTTCGAACGGCAGTTTTCTATTGCTATGGTTATGTCACGTCTGATTACACCTTTATATATTCAGCTTTTATTTCAAAGGGAATATGTGTATTGTTTTCATTCATGGTATTACAATTTGCTGAATGCTTTTTTGTAATCGTAGGTCCATTTTACCATATCTAAATTTACATCAGTCCTGTAATTTTTCTGTTTATATGATTAGAACGATTTAACACTAATTTTAATTAAAAATTAATTATTATATAAATCAATACTAAGAACCATTAACTTTAATTTCTCTGATAATATTTAATACATTTTAGTAGTGAGCTCTAACTCCGTTTTTCTTAAATAACTTCAAATGTGTATAAGGTTTTTTTATTGAACCATAAAGTGACTTCAAAAAATTTAACGACATTTGATTCCAGGAGTCCCTTAGGGATTAATGGGCCCTTATCTTCGAATTGTAGTCTCCCAACCAACCTCCCACACATTTGCAATTATGTTAATTATGTTATTTTATATTGAAATAAATTCTTTTACAACTTTGACATTATGAATAGAAGCATTATCTTGTTGCAAAATCCTTAGATTCTACGTTTCAAAAAACTTTAGCAAATATGTTAGTGGGTAGTAAGTAGTTCTTTAATGGATTATAAAATAATGAGTTGCACTTATTTATCTCTTTATAACTTGTTGATAATGAATAACACAAATGTCGTATCCGAATATATAAGCTTAAAATTAAATATTTTTTGCTTTCGCAAACATTACAAAACTATAGAAATCTCTACTTTTGGAGTAAACTTAGTTAGCAGCCAATATACGAAACATAAATAACAATAATGTTTCCTTAATATTATTAAATATATTAGCTAAATATGTAAAAGTATTTAGATATCAAACTACATACATATATCTACAAAATATAATTTGAGGTGCTGCAGCGATGTACTTAATACATTATGAACTGACATTAAGTAATTTTCTTGATGTTTTTATTAAGATTAAATATTAAGGGCAATGATGGTTTCGCTCTTTGGTCTTGTTTTATCTCTTATTCCGTAATTGTACCGAGTTTCTAATTATACATTTAGACTGACAAATTTACTTAACGCTGATAAAAAGCACTTTCGTTAAAGACAATTAGACGATTCCCTTGTTTGCAATTAAGCGCCATCTTTCACTTTGTGTTGAAGCAATACATATCTATAGATAAAAATTCAGCCATAAAAATACACATACTTTGTTACATACACACATACATAATTAAACACTCTGTGTAAATTAACATTCTCCTCTTACTAACGCACTTAAGGATGCCAAAAAGCTCATTTGTGTGTGTGTACTTTAAAAATAGGAAATATGGAAAAAGTATAAATGTATTTAGCACATAATTTCACATAAATTACCCGCCATTTTTCATACACTTATAGATAGTATACTCTCTGTATATAATACATTTTATCTATGTGCACATCAGATGTACCTACCGTGCCATAACCGCCAAAAAAAGCTAAAGGACATAATTTTCGAACTTAATTTTTTAACGAAAATCTATTACTTACGATTGCAAATAATCGATTATCGTCAAAAAATTATGTTTGAAAATACTGTCGCTTAAGCTTTTTTGACGGTTACGGCACGATATATTGTATATTAGCATGGATATTCATTTTTTTTCTTTCTTTCTTTGGTTTGTTTAGAACTAATAAAAAGACTAAATATTAAATAAAAAATTTTAGTAAACAATGACTGAGAATCTTTTCCTAATCGTAACGGTTAAAATTTTTATTTTAAAAATTACTTTTTAATCACTATTTTTTGAATTTTATTTATTCCCCTGAAAACAATAGTGTTTTCTTGATTTTTATTTATTCCTCACAAAATAAGAGTTATTTTGTAACTTTTATTTATTCCTCACAAAACAAAACAGTTCCTTTTTGGTTTTTATTTTTTTGCTTAATTTTTAAAATGTAGAAAGCGTAATTTTTGCTTTAAAATTAATATTAACCGATTTAAAATTTAATTTATCGCCAAATTCTGTAAAAAAAACTCTTACATGTTAAATTAAATTTACTTTTTTATAGTTTATTCAATTTAAAAATTAAAATTTTTTTGAGCAAAAAATAAAAATCAAGAGGTAACTGTTATTTTGCGAGGAACAAATAAAAGTCACAAAATAACTTTTATTATCTCAGGAATAAATAAAAATCAAAAACAAGTAAGAGTGCTATATTCGGCTGTGCCGAATTTTATATACCCCTTACCAAAGTGCGTTTATGTAGTATAGAGATACATGCATAAGCAAATAGATATGTAGGTACATATTTATTTTGTGAAAAAATGTATCATTTATTTATCATTGCTCTAGTGCAATTTTTATTAAATATATTTTTTTCGACATTAGCAATAAGTTGAATACTTTATTCTACGCTCTGTATTTAACAAATATGTTACATTCACCCTTATTCCGGTTGTCAATAACGACGTCACGTCATACAATATCAAACAATCGGTGATTGTTCACTGACACTCGAAAAGTTCTAGAACCGTGCTACTATTTAATAACCACAGAAAATTTTTATTTTTTTTTTCTCTTTATTTAGAACTATTAAAAATACTTTGACAAAACCAAAACATTTAAATATTTACATTAAATAAAACAAAATTTACACATTTCTTTCTGAATATATTGTCATTTCTTTCATTTTTTATATTATTTAGCAATCCTTCACAGAAAAAATTCTTCCCAAAAAATTTTCAAACAAAAGTTTGTTCGAAATAAAATTTTGATTCAGTAAATATTTTTTACCATTCCAGTAAATAGTTTGATCCAATTTTGTTTTAAGCAAAACAAAAAACAATATGGAGTGAAAAATTCTAGTTGATTTAATTAATATAAAATAATACTTGCAAAAAAAATTTTTGTTCCAATATAGAAATTGCATATTGTACACAACAGTTATTTATTTTATTTACTTTTTATTTTCATTAAAAAATTTTGTTGAATCTGACAATCTGTTAATTAAAATAATTCCAAACAAGTTATTAAAAAATTTTGCATTTGAATTTACAAATTTCTTTGTAGGACCTAAATTGAAAAAATTAGTATTTGATTCAGAGAATTTTGTGTTTGAAATGGAAAATTAGTTTTTTCTGTGTTTGTAGAATAGACATCGTTGCATTTGTATTGATGTTACCCTTTAAGTTCGAAAATCATTAGCATTTCTCAGTTCATATGGTTGACAATCTCGTACACATTTTATCTGCTCGCATAATTATTCTGGTGCATTTCCATTTTTCATTTTTCTAATAAATTGGATTGTGTTGAATTGTAATCTTTGTTTAATATTCTTCCATTTGAGATTATCCTGCATATTTCGTACGTGAGTGTATCGGTCACACTTTAATATTATTCTCATTGCCCTGTTTTGCAGTTTTTGCAGTCTTTCAAGTTGCGTGGAGTTGCAGCAAGTATGTAAAATAGTTGAACCGTATTCAAAATGGGGTTTTACAATTGTGTTATAAACATTTATTGCAGTTGATTGTGATATTTTATTTCGTATTCTTTGAAGGAAACCTATTTTTTTAGCAACTTTTTTACATGTGAAGTTTATGTGTTCATTAAATTTTAGTTTCTTATCTATAATAAAGCCGAGATATTTTATTTGCTCTACTTTTTCAATCACCGTATTATTAATTTCGAAATTGTCATTGTTGTTCACATTTATTTCTAGTATTTTAGTTTTTGTTTCATTAAGTTTCTGTTTATTCTATTTTAACCAATTATTTATGTTGTTTATATCGTGATATTAATTTGACATACATCCTAAGTCATTGTCTGCAACCGTGTATATGCGCGTATCATCAGCATAAAGAACTATATCACATTTTTGCAGTAATTTTGGCATATCATTTATGTATAAGAGAAATAGTAGAGCCCCCAAAAAAGAACCTTTTGGTACTCCAAATTCGTTTTCCATCTCTTCCGATAAACCTCCGTTAACCATGGTACTTTGATTTCGATTTCTTAAGTATGCTCCAAACCACTCTAACTCCAGCCCTCGTATACCATACATATATAAATTTTTCAACATTATTATCCTATCTAATATGGATGAAAAGATATTTATTATTAGTATCAGTATAATTTTCCAACTGATCTTTCAGCACCTTTTCAAGAATTTTTTACACGTCTTCAGAGAATTTATTGGACAGAATTCTTCACCTTTTTTTATGGCGGTAGGAACTAAGTCCCCAATAAACTAAGTCCCCAAAACATAAATGAACTAAGTCCCTATAATTTGGGGAGTTAGTTCGCTATGAACTAAGTCCCCAAAACATAAAAATGAACTTGGTCCCCAAAAATTTAACTAAAAGAGAACTAATTCCCCAAAAGTCGTTGTTTTTTTTTTCATATAAAATTTTGGGGGCTTTGTTCATATTTGGTTTGGGGTGTTTGGTCATTAAAGATGTATCACCTACCGAGACTGGCAGTAGGAACTAAGTCCCCAATGAACTAAAACCCCAATAAGCATTTGGTATCCATCAATAGTATTTTGGATCTTAATGCCACAAAAGAACTTTTTATTAAATCAGGCGGTAATAAAGGAAGTGCCAAAATTTTGTGGTAAAGTATTGACGCATATTTTGATACCTAATAAAATCTAATAAGGATTTATGTTTTGTCACATTTCGTCTAACTGCCTGGCAGAAATGTAACCTATACTTAAGAAACCATATTTTGAGATTTATATATTAATTTAAAGCTTATGAAGGTATGTAGTGAAATTATAATTATGTATGCTACACTCACCTAATTTTTTAGAAACACTGTTGTGTTTCAGGCAGATGTCGATAGGTAATATTATTTTATTTGTATTAAATAACTTCTTTACATACAAAATTAATAAATTTTTAGTGATTAATTTTTAATCCACTTGCACTTTTCGGTTTTAGTGTTAAGAACTTTTTAATGTAAGTAGATTAAAAATTAATCACCAAAAATAATTATAATTTCACTACATATCTTCATAAAATTTAAATTGTCAAAAAATTACTTATCAGCATCCTACAAGTCTTGCTCGTGTAGTCTTGCTTCTTAGCGCTTGTTCGTAGTTGGTTATAAGTATATTTGGATCCAAATTAAATATACATATTTTCCGTAATATATTCAAAGAGTACTTTGTAAATTTCATTTGTTTTTTTTTTGTCCATCAGAACAAAGAATATGGGAAAAATCTAGAAAAGAAATAGTTATTTCTGTCGCTAGAATAAATTTTACTTACTTACCTCTTCACAATATTGTATGTAAATAAAAAGAAGCTGCTTAAAGCAGCCATGTGGTACTATTTTAAACGTAGCATCAATGAGATATGTTCTCTTAGTTGGAGATATATTTGCTTTTATTAATTATATTGCTTTCAATGATAAAACAAGCAGAATGAAAAATTTTCCATCTTATTTGCTGCGTGAAGAAATGCTTGGGTTTTGCGCTGTCCTTCGACAAACCAAAGCCGTTCCACACGCTTTCAATATTAAATGCTTCTTGGAAATTAGTTCGTTTTTTTGGGACTTAATTCGGGGAGCACTTACTTCCTATGGCCTTCAGACGGTAGGAACTAAGTCCCTAATGAACTTTGGCCGAAATCAAATTTGAACTAAGTCCCCAAAGTTTGGGGAGTTAGTTCGCTATGCATTAAGACCCCAAAAATAAAAATGAGCTTGGCCCCCAAAAATTTAACAAAAAGAGAACTAATTCCCCAAAAATCGTTTTTGTTGCCATCCATATAAAACTTGAGGGACTTAGTTCATTTATGTTTTGGGGACTTAGTTCATTGGGGACTTAGTTCCTACCGCCTTTTTTTATTAGTCTTTTTTACTTTTTCTATTGGGGTTATAATTGTTTTTTTTTTCATTTATCTGGGAAAACACCTGTTTCCAACGACTTATTTATTATTTTTAGCAAAACATCTTCTGCTATATTCCAGTTATCAAGGATAATCTTATTGGATATCTTATCATGATCAGCTTTATTATTCATTTGTTGAATTACATTTTTAAGCTCCACATTATTTATTGAGCGAAATTTAAAACTATTGGTTATATTGTACACTATTTGGTTTTCATATTGTACGCGATCAATGGACTCTCTTATAGTATTGATACTATTTACAAAATATCTATCAAATTGCGTAGCTATATCTTTACTCTTACTATATTCAATATTGTCAAATATCACATACTTTATCACATTTATTTTATTATTAAGTACTAGGTTTTTTATCTGTCTCCACATATGTTTTTGGTCGGACGCATTATTAATCTTATCATTTATGTACTTATTTTTTTCATTTTGAATTTTTAGTTTATATTGATTTCGTATTATTTTATAGTTTATCCACGATTGATTTGTGTTTTCTAACTTTGCATGAAGATATCTCATTATTTTTTCTCTTTTCTGAATTAAACCAATTGTTAACATTTTGATTATTTTGCACTGTTTTTTTACGGTAAACTTACTTACAGTATTTGTGAAACAATTATCAAATAATATTACATTTTCATGTATACCTTTCACTCTCATGGTGTCTAAGATTATTATTCATAAGCTCATTTTTGAATAAATGTTTTTTGTACCGGAATAAGTCTATTTCCTTTTTATTACTTTTTTTAAAATAATTTCTATTTGAGAAAATTATATTAATTATTTCATGGTCAGATACCTATCTTGTTTGTTGTACTATTGCACACCGATATATTATAGTTGTTTGTTATAACGTAGTCAATTATTGTAGTGGTTGTTTTTGTGTAACGAGTACTTTCATTTACCATTTGCTTCATTTCATTATCATTAATTATACTATTAAGCCTATTTTTGTAAAACGAATTTCTTAGCCAGTCAATGTTAAAGTCCCCAGTTATTAAAATATCACAGTTAATATAATTATCATTATTACAGGTAATATCACAGATTTCTTCAACTACTTCCTCAAATATATCACAGAATTCAGATTCACTATAGCTAAGAGATATATATATATTGCAGCATTTATTCCATTATAGTTGTCCGATGTAGCATTGCACACTAATATCCAAAACTTTACACCTACTACTTTCTCAATTAATTTAGTAACATTCCAAGATTTTTTGAAATACATTATAACACCCCCTGTTCCTGCTGATGAGCTTTTTAAATTATATTTCGACTGATTTTGACACTATTTGGAAAGAGATTCGGTACGAAAACAAACTTCAAGTAAGTAAGCTACACGTTCAATAAATTGCTAAAATTTTTCACTCATATGGTTTGTCAAAATTTGGTAAAATTGAAGTTGTGAAGAAGGCTGCAAGCAATTTGATTTCCAATTTTATGTTCAAAATACCGTCGTCGAGGAAACAATTAAAAATTTTTTATATATACATATTTTATTTCCGGAAAGAAAATTGCTTCTTTTAAATTTTTAACAAACACAAAAATTATTTAAAAACAGCAGTTAAATTTAAAGAAAAATTTAATGAAGCGTTGAAAGAAAAATTGAAATGCTCCTGGTATTCATTTCCCAAATGTATGAGTGGGGTAGTAAAAAATTGTGAGAGTATTGAATTTTTTAATAAAAATTTAAGCAAAAATTTAACGTGTAGCCAGTAAATAAAACGAAAATGATTTGTGAAAATAAAAAATTGTTTGTCGAGAACTCTCTTATACTTTTTTTGGTTTGGTTTTGTACAATTTTAGCCTGTATGGTGGCAACGCTACTGTAAATGCAGTTTTAAAAAAATGTCATAATAAATATAAAGTTGACAGCACGTGTCATCATATTGGATTTTCTTATATTTTTGTTTTCCTTGTGTTGATGATTGTGTGAAAATTTGCCGGTTTTAATAATTTGTAAAGAATATTTGGTGAAAGTACATAAATAAATTTCAAAACAAAATACAGATCAAAATAATGTCGTTCCTAGCGAGAAATATACTTAGAGCTGCTGTAAGTAAACATTTAGTTTGCTTGGATATTGCCAAGCCCTTATCTGTATCAATAAATACAATTACGTAATTATCAATAGCACTTATCTAAAATGTTCTTCTTTTTATTAACAAATTTCAGCTTCCCCAAGTGAGCAAACAGTTTTTGAATCAATATAAAAACACAAACCAGCGTCTGCTGCACCAGAGTAAGTGGTATAAAAGTTAAGATGACGTGATGCAGCACCACATTTTGTTTGCACCTTTTTGTTTTAATTTTAGCAATACCTTTATTTGCTGTTAAGGTGCAACAGCCAGCTCCAGATTTCCAGGGGATTGCCGTTGTAGGCAATGACTTTCAAGAAATGAAATTATCCGATTTTGCTGGAAAATATTTGGTATTGTTCTTCTACCCTTTGGACTTGTAAGTATATTTGGTTGATGTATGCATGCTATTAATTGTGACCTTTGATATTCATTGCAAAAATTATATTTCAGCACTTTTGTGTGTCCCACAGAAATTATTGCATTTAGCGACCGTATACGCGAGTTTAAGGATATTGATGCGGAAGTAATTGGTGTTTCGGTCGATTCACATTTCTCTCACTTGGTGTGGTCGAATATTGAACGTAAAAACGGTGGATTGGGTGGCTTGAAATATCCCCTTCTCTCCGATATTACTAAGAAAATCAGTTCAGACTATGGTGTTTTGTTGGAAAACGAAGGCATTTCGCTACGCGGCACTTTTATTATTGATCCTAATGGTGTTTTACGTCAATACTCTATTAATGACTTGCCTGTGGGCCGGTCCGTTGATGAAGTTTTACGTTTGATTAAAGCGTTTCAGTTTGTCGAAAAGCATGGTGAAGTTTGTCCCGCAAATTGGAATCCCGACTCAAATCCCGATACCATTAAACCAGATGTGCAAGAATCAAAAGAATATTTTAACAAACATGGCTAAAACTTATGTAATAAATCGGTTTAATCTACGATATTAGAATAAAAATTAAAAAAATTGTATTGCTTGTAATTTGAAATTTATTTGCTTGTAATAAAATTAGCTTTTTGCGTCCAAATTATCAGAAACATTCATGCTTCTCATATGTTGATATTGCTGTAGTATACAAATTTGGAGTTGCCATTTAGATGAATATATGTACCTACTGACGAAAAGGCAAAGTATTCCTGTCTCCCTCCCAGCTGAATTCAAAACACCGCAAAGTAAACTGCTTGTGTAAAAGTTTTCAAAATTTGTAAATTTCCAGCATTTTGATTTAAAAGAAATCCCTTTATTTCCCTACTAAAATAATTTTTGCAAACAGTTTTCTATACGTTACACTTTTAATAAAACTCAAAAATCTATTGGATAACAAAAAATATATAATTTCAGATAGTTGGAGAAAAAATAACAAAAATATTCCCCTTGCGAATAGCGTCGTCGGCGTCACATGAAGACGACAGTAAAAATTGGCACTTGTGTACTCTTTATCGGCAACAATTGACTCATTGACAATCTCATACTTAAGTATGATACCACAACCCTAATGTGATGTTTTGTTATTGTCTTTTTAAAATTTTCATAAACACCATCATACGAATGATGTACTTTTTCGTAGATCGCACGACTTTGTAGGATAGTGTATCACGGCCTTAAGGTAGGATCACACGATTGCCACAAATACAGCAATCTGAACCAATTTTTATTGTGCTGAATCACAAGATTGCCGAATTTTATAAAATTTTGATTGGCGCAAATTGGTGAATAATGCCACAAAGGCAATAATTGCCGCATCCCAGTCATACGATTGTTTTAACTTGCGCAATACAAACAACAAGCATCTGTTGTGGAAGTTTGTTTTGTTTTACTTGCAAAGTTTTTTTTTAAGAAATCATTTTTAGGGTTCCGTACAGCAAAATTGAAAAAAGGACCCCTATTGTTTTCGCTACGCTGTCCGTCACACGGTATTTTCTCAGGAACTATAAGAGCTACGGACCTGAAATTTGGACTAAGTATGTAGAACCTTGGCCACTACAACAACGACTACATGAGAATTAAAAATTAAACGCTGTTCCAAAACGAGCAACGAAAAATGTTACAAGTCCCATATAATATACATAGAATTGTATATACTAGTGATGTAACGAATGTCAATTTTTGATATTCGCGAATACGAATATGAATATTTCAAACGATATTTGCGAATACGAATATTTGAAACGATATTCGCGAATACGAATATAATATGCAATATGAAATATTAAAAAATTGTTATGAAAAAGGACTTCACACTCTTGTTGGCGTACTTTAAAGTTAATAAAAAGTACCCAAAATTTTAATGATCGTCATTGAATAATATTTGAATATGATACAAAGCACAAATTTCTATAAAAAAATTAATGTATTTGTACAAACTAAAATTTTTAGTAATTTATTTAAATTTAAGATTTATGCATTTATTTATTTAATTCCTTTGGAAAAATATTCGTATTCGCCTGAAAATGGTCGAATATTCGACAATTCGAATACGAATACGAATATTCGTGCATCACTAGTATATAAATATGTATATTGACACTTGAAATTTGTAAAATTAGTGTATTTTTATATAGACTACAACAATCAACACTAAAATTTAAAAAAATTTAATTAAATGGTGGTCCATCAGTTAATGCAATTTTGACTATGTAATTTTGACAACTTGATATATCTTGGAAACCGTAAGAGGTAAACTCTTGAAATTTGCAAAAACGGTAAAACTAAAAAATCAAAAAAATTATAACATCGCCAAACAAAAAAAAAATTTCCAAAAATTAAAAAAAAAATCGCCAAAAATTAAAAATTAATCCCAAAAATTAAAAAAAAAATTTCTAACACTAAAATAAATCGCGAAATTCGAAAAAATCGCACAAAAGCAAAAAATCGCCAAAATGAAAAAACGCCAAAACCAGAAAAAAATCGCCAACACGCGAAACCAAAATCGCCAAATCGAAAAAAAAATCGTCAAATTTGAAAGAGCCAAAAACCAAAAAAAGTCGCCAAAACCCGAAAAAAGTGCCAAAATTAAAAAAATCGCCAAAATAAAAAAAATCGCCAAAATTAAAAAAACTTCAAAATCCAAAAGAAAATCGTCAAAACGAGAAAAAAGTGCCAAAACTCAGAATTGGCGCTTTCTGAGTTAGATTCAAAAAACTCCAAAACTAAAAAACGCTTAAAACCGACAAAAAAAACCCAAAAACGAAAAAATGACAGAACTATAGTTTATATTGGCTAAAGTTCGTACGGAACCCTTCGTGCGCGGGTCAAGTCGCACTTCACTGAATTTATTTTCTGTTTTATTTTGTACGTGAAAGTGGTTTATTCGCTTAAAAGAAAAAAATTGCCTCTGCTTTTTATACAAACAATTAAGTTAAAAAAATAAATAAAAAATCCCATACAAGTTGCGGCCAGTCTAATGTATGTACATAAGTATATGTATATGAAGTATTTTTATTTTTGTTGCAAATTTTTTTGTTCTTGTTTGAGTTTAGTTTGTTCGTTTTTTTTCTACGTTTCACGCCCAATCCACTAAACCGATTTTGAAAGTTCTTTCACCACTAGAAAGTAACATTACCAGCTTCTAACATAGGCTATTTTTATCCTGTTCCGAACCGGTTTTTATATTTTGAACGGCTTTTCAAACCGCTTAACTTATTTTGAAAATTCTTTCAGCAGTTATCAGCTTCAAATATAGGATATTTTTTATCCAATTCGGAATAGGGTTTTCTTATATTTGGTACGGATTTTTTCGAAAAACACATTTTTGGGTTGGTTTTTAACCGGTTTTGATGTATTTTTTAAGCAGATGAATAAATAAACAAAATTTAATCAAATATGTATAAGATTTTATAAAATAAAATTGCAAACATGAAAGTCTAAGGACTACAGTTTATTTTGACGCTGACAGTTGATATCGAGCCTTCTTTTGATATTATCGTAAGCGCCATGTTATCGCAGGACTTTTTAACTTAAATTAACATTTTATTGGCATACCGCCCATAGCTTAGAATTATCAAAATGCCAAAATTGTTGATAACTTTTAAGATACGGACTGTAAAATTTTATCGTAAGCGAAAATTTACGTAAAAAACATATCTGAAGATTTAAAAAAACCTTCTCCTGAAATATTTAATTTTTGTCGCTTACGATTAAATCGAAAAAAAGTCTTGATATGTATGTATGTACATAGTATATATGTATATACCTTCACTTTTAAAATTACTTTTAAAACTACAGCAAACTAAATAAACTTTTTTTAAATTTTATTTTTGTTTTGTTTTCAGAACTGTTTTGTAAATCCATATTCATTAAAGACATAGGTATGTATTTGTAGAAATTTAGATTTTCTACTCCTGCAAGTAAAAAGAAGAAAAAAAACTAAAGTAGTAACTTAAAATTATTTTAAGATGTTTACTATTCATTGACTGTTTACAAGTTCATTTGATTGCATAAGTCTTTGAGGCTTCAGCCAATTGGCAAAGTTTTAATTTTGTAGAATATATATGTATATTGATTTTTTACTTCAAATCATTTCACCGTTTATGTCGATGGCGGCGGTGGTGGAGGAGGTTGAGATAAACCACACAGACCTGGTGGTGGTGGAGCGCAAGGCGGTGGAGGTGGAGGAGGCGCATATGCACCAGGTGCTGCTCCCCAAGCTGGAAAACCTGGAGGCATTAAACCAGGCGCACCTGGCCATGGTGGCAAACCACCTGGAAGTGCAGTACCTGGTGGTGGCGGTAGCAATGGTGGCATTGCTCCAGTACCTGGTGGCTGCAGTGGGCCAGTTCCAGGTGGTGGAGGTGGATCACCACCAGGTGGTGGAGGCTGCGCGGCACTCATCCAAGGCATCACCGGTGGAGGAGCTGGTGGGGGTGGCTGCGAGCTTGGTGGAGGAGGTATAAGTGGTGGCATGCCCATCGGCGGTGCGTTTGATGTTGGTCCCCAAGGTGGAAGAATTGGTGGAGGTGGCGCCACAAGGTTTAATCCAGTTGGCGGCATTCCACTAGGAGGTCCTGGTGGTGGTGCTTGAATGGCTTGCAGAGTAGTTGGTTTTTTGTCAAAAATACTATAACCCCGATTAATATGAGCTTGTGCTAAGGGATCAGGGGTAGGCTTTTGTGCGGCTGATGGTGGCGGGCCTTCACCCAACTCTGCCATCAAACTTAGATATTCTTCATCGATTTTCGCTTGTGAATTTTCTGTAGTGGCTTCAGAGTCTATAATACCAGCCCCAGGCCGTTTGCTGCGGCAATCTTTTGATATATGACCAGCTCCGCCGCACGAAGTACATACAATGCTATTAGTGACATTTGGTTTGTCGGGGCAAAGCCATGACTTATGTTCAGTTGAACCACAATTTGTGCAACGTGGGCAATCTGTTTCACGTAAAGTTCCATTCAGCTGAGCCAACTCTCGTAATTGCATTCGCCGCAAGTCATTGTGACCTTCAGGTACTTCAATACCTTGTCTTATGACGTCCTTAATTTTATCCACGGCCCTTTTGACCGCTTCTGGATTGGGAGCCGTTATGAAAGCATGCAGTGGTTCATCTTCTCCAGCTAATGGCTGGCCATCTTTACGACCCACCTTGCCCTCCTTGACAGAACCTTTACCTCTGATAATAATTTTAGCGCCAGTTTCTTTTTCCATGGATTTTAATGTATTGCCACGGGGTCCAATTAAAAGGCCCACAAAATTAATATCAGGATGTTGTTCTTGAGGTATTAAAACTTTGTCAATAACGCGAGTTACTGGAGGCCTACGAGGAAACAACAGGATAAAGCTCATAAAATGATTTACTATTATATGTACATATATTTAACTCCCGACAAAAAAAATGTTGTGTTATAAGTTTGTAGTGTGTCTGTGTATTTGTGTATCTGTACCAATCCACGTACAGACCAAACGGCTGCACCGATTTTGATCGAGTGTTCTATGTAGCTATGTTTGAAGAAAATCGGTCCAGGCGATAGAAGATATCACATTTTTTCTGGATGTATCGGGGGTTTTGAAAATGTTTAATTTTTGTTATTACTTACTTGTAATCAGCTGGCGGTTTGAAGTCAGGATTAACTGCCTGCATTTTCTGAATCAATTGATGCCTCTGTTCCTCCAATTTCTTACGATATCGGAACTCACGTGTGTTCAACCTTTTGCCATCCGAACTATAAATTGGTTCCGGTGAGGGAGACCTAATAAAGAAAAAGAAAAGGAAATTGTAAATAATAAATCCTTAAAGCCCTGTATTTCAACAGCTGTAATTAAAAAATTGCTTAAATTATAAAATCAAAATCCTATTTTTTTTGTTCCTGCAAATTTTTTTAAATTAATTTATTTAATTGTTCAATTCATTAGTATTGATTGCTGTTTTCAAAGTTGTGAAAGGGAAAAAAGAAATTTTTGATTAATATCATTAGTTTTAAATAAGATGAAATTTTTTTCAATTTAATTTAACTGCTTTTAGACAGTGCGACTTGTTTTGACTTGACAAGCTCAGTAAACACGCTCCCCATTTGGTTATGAAATATTTATTTATAATTTTTAAACTCTCCTTAGGGAAAAAAAGAAAATTGTTTTAAATTAATAAATTTTCATGTATATCTATTTTAAATTTAACATGTACTTTGCTTACATGTGTATATTATTTTTGGTTGGTGGTTTTACGGATCACCCTTTCTGATCTTATCTTATTAGGTATTGTTTTTTGTGTTTTGTTTTACCTAGAGATCTAATAGGGAGGAAAATTATTTAATTAGTATTGATGACTTTTGGTTTACTCTGTATTTCGATTCGAAAAAAAATCTAGTTAGAATTTGTATCATTTTTATTTGTGCTACAACTTGGAAAAAAAATTTTTTATTCGAATTACAGAGTAATCCATTGCTTTCTTTATATTCTTTTCTTAATTCACTAAACACGCTTTGAAAATTTTGTATTCGTATTTTTATGTTTCTATTCATGCCTTACTTAGAATTTTATAGACTTGTAAAAGCATATCGTCACCTAAAGTCTTGAAATGTAAATACGTCTTGTTTTTTAAATGTGTTGTCGTACCACGTATTATACTGCAGTAACTACTCATTTACTGCATTTTACTACAAAAGTAAAAAAACACACCTGTTTAGTCAAGAACTGTCAGTTTACTCTCTCAATTTGTGTTCTCATTTACTGCATTTTGAGTACGCGAACGAAATTAATGTTTTGCAAATTTTTACTGCAAAAATTTGTCGTGGTAAAGTTTAGTAAGATAAAAATATATGATTCAAAATGTAAACGAATGAAAAGTAAGCAAGCGAAAAGTGTAAAAATTTGAGAAAAAGTTAAATAAATCCCCGTATTGTGATTGGCGATTTTGCGGCGAAAGTTAGGCGCTTTGTACTAGATTAAAGAAACAAGTGTTGTTTTTTCTTTAATCAACTACAAATAGTCGAATTTGAAGTCGAAAAACGCCAACCACGATAAGGGGGAAAGATTGTGAAATTCATTACATTGTAATTTACTTTATTAATCCTTTTGTTTTGCAAATTATTCAAATTACTCGGAGTTGAAAAAATTTAAAGTATCTGGTTACCTAGTGTTGCACTTGCTTTTAAGGTAATCAGTAACATTAACAAATTAGTCATGTAATTTTTTATTAATTTAACCAAAAACAAATCAAGGAAAACAAAAATAAATTAAATACAAATATTACATGAAATAAATTACAAAATATTTTCTTAGATTGTTCGTGTTATAAAAAATATTGCCACGAGTACCAATAAGAAAAAGGTTGAGTAGTCAAAAGTTTATATATTTTTCAGCACTATGTGGAGTAGGACTCAGCTGTTTCTTTAATCTTACTAATTTTTACTATTTTTCCGTTCGCGTACTTTTTGAGGCAAAAACTCTTTTTCAGTAAATTTAAAAATTTTTTTTTATTGCAGTTTACTGCAAAAGTAAAAAAACACACCTAATGCTGTCGTATATTAAGCGAAGCACGATAGATTTATTGATGTTCGTGTATATGAGTGTTTTTAAGCTATGTCGCGAAGACTTCTTGTTCCTAAAGGGGCCCATACACTACAACAGCATGCATGGGCAATCAAGTGTGTGATAGCGGTTTGGTAGTGTATGGGCGTTTTGTGTGATTGTACGGTTTGCTGTAGCGATGTCAACTAGAGTTTGATATTTTGCTGATGGTGTCAGCTTGCTGGTGTGGTATGTGGTGAAATTAGCTCATTTGAGCCAAGTTGTCATGGAGTAAACATGCATTTAGATATAAAATTTGTTGAAACATAATTTGTTTCAATGGAAAACAGAATTTTAGCCCTTTAATTATATATAAGCTGCTATTTTTATCAACATACCAACAATAATTGCAAAAAAAACTGTGTCACTAATCATAACCTGCCTTCCCGAAATTTTGTAAAAAATGAATATTGTACCAGCGTGCTGGTATGTTGTGTGGTTCAAGCTTGAATGCTCAATCGCTTGATTGTGCGTGGGCCGCTTAACAAACACTCAAAAGAAGTAGCGTTGATGTGCGTATGCTTTTAATTTTTCATATTGTACGTTTGAGTGTCTGTAAGATGTATATGGTAAGCTATTATGTGTTTAAGGGTGATTTTTTTTTAAATCAAACGCACACAACTAATGTCAATGCATGTGTGCAGAAAAATAAAGGATCATACACACAACGTGTGTGCGTATGTAAATGCATGACGTTTGTATATGCGCCCATGCGTATGAAGAGCAAGCATCACAAATTCTTCCGTCAAGAAGTATTTTCTTCTTTACTCATATATAGCTGCAATAACTGAAGCAAAATTTTCTGAATATGGTTGCACAAATATGGGCGGGGTAACTAAACAATATTAATTAACAGCATATTACAAAAAGTTTTTGTGACTGACTATACGACCTATGCCTTCACATAGAAAGTAGCAACGTGGTTATCAACGAATTTCCAGAAAAGAGCCGCAAGACTATATGGTTATCCGTGACAAATCAGTCAACCAGTGCGAGCGAGACAAAAAATTCTCGAAGAGCAAACACACGCAAGCCTTCTTCAGCCCAGACCTGCTCAACGACTGAAATTCTTCAATGTTTTTTCATTCAGTCTTTCGCAGGCAGTTGCCGAGTAAGCACTTAACTCTAAGTGTATTGTGAATATTTTTGAGTGTTTTATCTGCATTCTTTCATTATATTTGAGTTGACGGGTTTTCCGTGTGTTTTTGTTTTATGTGATCGGTAAAGGTTGTTGAATTCTTGGAAAAGTGTTCAGTTTTTTCCAATAACAAGCATGGGGTTCAACCCCTGAACTACAACGGTTTCCGCGAACTCGACCCCAAAAACCAAGCGCAACAGCAACAAACGACCTCGTCCAGATGATTTCCTTCCACTACAGGAAAAATCAGTAAATGATTCTAATCTGCCCCGGTATCTGGTCGCAAATTGAAGTTAATCTCATTGAGCTGAACAAAGGCACGTGTTAACGTACCATTACGTACATAATTAGTCCCATGGAAGGGTACATCAAATTGCTAACCCAACCTAAGATGTCTAGGAGTTATATAAAACGGTACCATATAAAGCAAATCTGGGCAATCAATAGAACCATTGATAATATCCTACACAAATAGTGCCGATTGAACTATTCTACTGCGTGAGGCAAATTTAATGTAAATACGTTGAAGTCTTTCAACACGAGAAATCAGATTAGATACGTGAGGACTCCAAATAACAGAAGCATATTCTACCTTAGATCTTACAAACGATGTATAGATAAGTGTATACGGGTCAACAAATTCAGAACAACTTCTTTTCAAAAAAACCCAACATTTTATATGCCTTGGGAAGTATATAATCAACATGAGATGCAAAAGACGAGCTGTCAAACATCACCCCTAAGTCCAACGTGACGTGTTCAAATTAATACCATTAATATTAAAGACAACCATAGTGTGAGTCAGAGACCTATGAAAGGAGACATGTAAACATTTATTAATGTTTAGACTAAGACTATTAAGCCTGCACCAACCACTTAGATTATTAATCTCAATTTGCAGAATATGCGCATCATTAATTGATTCCACAGCTACCAATGTCATTAATGAACAAATTAAATAGCAATGGACCAAGTATGCTTCCCTGGGGTACACCCGACGTTTGGAGATAAGGGTTAGATCTAAAACCTAGCCAATTCTATTGGATAAATAGGACTTAATCTATACCAGGAAATTAGAATGGAATCCCATTGATCTCAATTTAAGCATGGAGTGCGATAACTTATGAAAAGCTTTTGAAAAGTCAGTATAAATTACTTCCAGTTGGGAACTATGTTCCAGCAATATTCGCTGAAAAGAGTCAAATTAGTTACGGTAGACCTCCCAGAATAAAAACCATGCTAATAGGGAGAAATCCATGGCTTGGAAAGGAAAAACAATTTTTTGTGAACGATGTATTAAAAAATCTTTGAAATACATGATAACTTAGAAATAAGCCTATAATAACTTACATCGTCTCTCTTGCCTTCCTTAAAAATAAGAGAAACTGTAGCAACCTTCCACCTATCAATAAATTCACTCTCTTGAAGCCACAAATTGAAAATATATGTAAGAGCAGGTACGATGGATTTAGAAGCTTTCTTTAATAGATGAGTACATAAGCCATCACAGTCAGACTTGAATGAGATTTTTACATCTAGAATTGCTTCCAATACATCAGCCTCGGACAGGACTAGTAAGCCCAAACTTAGATTTGAAGACACCACTGGAGTTGGGATATTATTTATGAACGACTCAAAATTGGATTTAAAAAATGAAGCGAACAAATTAACAGCATCTTCACAAGATTCAGAAATTGATCCATCTAAACGAACTACTCATGGTATATCTGATGATTGTTTCTTGGACTTAACGAAAGACCAAAATGGCTTAGGGTTACTTTTAATTTCCTGCTCCTTAGACAAGATGAACTGCGATAATGTATAAATTTAGCTTCTGATTCGGGATCACCCATATCAATAAAATGTTTATACCATGGCAATTTATAGGGCTTAATATTCTTTTTTGGAATGTTACTAAAACAAATATGATTAATTTTCCGTAAAACTATTACTCACATGTTTTGTAAGGCCAGCAAAAAGATCAAACCAATTAATAGAATCTATTATGGAATTAAGTACGTCAAAATTACATGATTTAAAGTTAAATCATGTAATTTTGTAATTCAAAAAAACTTAAAGCTTTGCCAAGCAATGTTAAGTTAAATTGTATTCAAAAAAATCATATCAAAATTCTAAAGTAGGCACCCACGTTTGTTAAGAGTTCTTTAAGTTGATATTTCCAAAATGTTTATTTTGTACCTCAAATATTTTTGTTAATATAGCACATATTGATTCATGTTACATCTGAAAATGAAGCTAGAAGTGCTAGCTCTTAACTTAAGTTTATTATTTCTGTCATGTAATGGAAAACATCACCAAATTATCCAATTTATTCGAAATACATAGCAAAATCCATAAAAAATATTAAAATAAATACAATTATACAAAAAAAGTTTTAGTGATGTACATTTGAACAAAACGAATCGAAAAAAGCCGGATATTAAAATACTCATTTCGTTCGAATAAAATAAATTGAGATAATTTTTCTATGTTTATCATATTTTTTACTTTTACTTCATAGAAATGTTTGTGCTTCCATGTCAGAAGCTCATATTTTTTAATTTACGTTGCTAACTTCAAGATAACAAAAATTTATTTAATAAATAAAAAATTATTTGAATACTCGAATGAAATTTTATTCGATGTTGTACATCATAAGCTTTGAATGTGCTGTTACCAGAATTAATTATTAAATCACAAAATAATTAAAGTTGTCTTTTGAATACAATTTCTTAACAAAGCAATGTTAGCCTTAAAGTGCTTGGTAACTATTATGAACTTTAAAGCTCAAGTAAAATTTTTTTTAATAAGAGGGAAAATCATTAACAATCGAAAGTTGAGAATTTTTAAAAAACGTTAAATTATAAATTTCAATAGTTAGAGGTTTATGGGGAATATTTGACGGGGATATCGAAAGTAAAGGAACATAAATTTGATATTTAAAAGACTATGGAATAAAAATAAGATCAAGAAAACGATTTTATTGATTATGAAAAATATTCACTTGGCTCAAGAGACTTAAGAGACATTAAACTGTCAATAAAATTAATTTCATAGCTATGATTTACATTACGAGGCGATAAAAAAGCACCGTGAGAAAATTTTAACCAAACAATATTTTTTAAATTGAAGTCTCCTAAAACACAAAGATTGTCATTTACTGAGAAATCCTCGCCAAAAGACAAGATATTAGAAATATGAGCAGCATACATATATTTTATCGGCGCAATTAGGTGGAATATATGAAGCACATACCATGAACGAACTGCACACCCCGGAGATTGATAACATCAGCTGATCAAGTAGACCATTGTGATCATCAATTTTACAAATAGATGACTTAAAACACTTTTTTACAGCAATTAGAACTCCACCATCCAAAGAAAGACCAGTGCTAGACGCATCTCTATCTTTCCGGAAGACATTGAAGAGATTGAGATCAAAAAATTCAGCATCCGAAAAGTCTTTGTTCAGCCAAGTTGCAACATACACAATAGCATCATATTCAAGTTGAGTGGAGAAATCGTAGACAGCATTGGACTTAATTCTCATTCCCGATAGATTTTGGTAGTATACTTTAAATAGGTTGCTTGAAGTAACTAGGTTTTTTTGTATATGTAGAGTCTGCAGTTTTTTCCACATAATTTAAGATTTTTTCCATATAATTTAATTGGATGGGAAATGGTAGCAGTAAAGAACGGCTTGAAGTGAACGAAATGAGAAGTGGCGATCTACTTATTAAGGTCCCTGATGGTAAAACTGTGGATATATTCTTAAAAACAAAATATATAGACTTAAAATAACTTTGCATAATTCATTAAACACTATCCAAGGGCGCATCTTTTTAAGAAAATTAATTGAAATCCCACAAGAGGAAATACTTGAATCCCTAAGGGACCGAAAAGTGGTAGAAGTTCGAAAACTAATGAAGAAAAATGGCGACAAACTTATATCGACTGGCGCAGTAATAATCACGTTATTCATCTTCCCAGCAATTTAAAACTTGGATGGGAAATGGTATCACTAGAAGAAAAATTAATACCAAATCCGATGAGATATATGGTTTGTCAGAAACTTGGTCATACCAAAAACAGATGTAAATCTATAGAAGTATGCAAAGAAATCGCATATCCTATACCACCGAACATTGCTCAAGAAAATATTGCGTTAATTTTATGACAGATCAATGATTGCGTGATCACAAGGCAATTATGGACTCATCTAAATAAGGAAGGTACGGATTACTTAATTTTGAAGAATAGGAAACAAATGTCGATTCTAGTGTCCGTGTTAACCGGACACTGTCTCATGGGTAGGCATGCACAAAGGGTAAGGGTTGTACACAATGATTTTTTCCGTAGCTGCCAGGATATCGATGAAGAGGAAAGCATAGAGCATTTTCTTTGTCACTGTCCTGGACTTGCAGGAAAAAGAATGGCCACAATGGGCGCTCTTGAGTTCAGGGAACTTTCTGACGTTGCTAGTGTTAAACTTCAACGTATTAGTAGCTTTATATTGAGCTCTGGTTGGTTCGACGGTTGGGACTCCGCATAACTTATGACAGAACAACATTCCTCACACGGTCCCATTTGCCCAAGTTTTTGGAAGCGTAAGTCTGTGAACGACATTCGTATCTTAATAACAAAAATTAAATATTTTAAAAACCCCGAATATATCAAAAGATGTAATATCTTCTAAACGGCTGGACCGCTTTTCTTAAAACATAGCTAAGAACCCTCTCGATCAAGTCACCTTTCAAAAAGAAAAAAACTAAATCAAAATCGGTCCAGCCGTTTCGTCTGTACGTGGACACGGACACCTACACCATGCACTTCAGAGATCAGATTGATTGTTTGTTTTATATAAATGTTCACTGGTGTGGAAAAAAGCAACTTTTTACTGTGATTGACCACAACGTAGTCTTTGTACTTAGTGCTTGTATAAAACTCTTACATTAGTATTCATAAAACACGATATAGATTCGAAATGTATTTTATGTCAAATTTTAGATTAAACAGTTATTTGAAATACATTTCATATATATTTTACATTTCCATATTTTAGTTTTTTGTATTTTCTTTTTTTAACCGTAAATATCAACATTTATTTTTTCTAAAATATCCTGCCTCACACTGCATTTTTTATTTTTATAACCATTAAAATCATTTAAAATAAACTTGCTATTTAAACCTGGTCTACTAAAGATCAGCGAATACTAAGTGAATGGTATGAAAGAAATCCATTCTTTCATGCTGCATCATTTTATTTCGCTGCTTGTGTTATAGCGGCATTGTAATAATAGAGTGCGTATGAGCAATCAACAAATCGCAATGAATTTTATCATAGCAATTACATTTGTTATTGTTGTGGAATAAATGCAAGACAAAATCAACGAATTTATGAATCGTTAGCAAATGCGAATGATCTCATTCTGTTCTCTGGTGTACTTCAACAAAAGAATGCTCAATGGGGGAACTTAACCTTTCCAATGATGAACCTGAACGGGATAACCTGCATAAAGATTTAACCGTAGATAACGATGTAAGTGAACATGATTTACCAATGGATATATGTGATGGTTTCGGAAAACAATCGGCAACCCTGGGATCGATATTATCATTTGAGTGTTGGCAAAGCACTTTAAACGTTGAATATCTTACTACTTGCCAACGTTTTAACCACCTTAGAAAACGATTAGCTCATGTTGGCCCAATTGTATTTTTCTGCGTGGGTGATTTTAAACACATCAGCAAGACCAGTATTCATATTGGAAATCGTACGATTTTAAATAGATTCGATTTACAGAACAGGGCCGCATGATTTAACTATGAAAATAGAAAAATTCTCAAACTTAATGTTATATGTATGTATGTATGTACATTAGCTATGGCATAGTGTTATATGAGAATCCTTAGTAACGAGATTTCGACTTGCAAGGACAGACACCTCATTTTGTGAGGTTTGGAAAAAATATTTGAGCCAAAATATTGTGGCGGTCAGAAAAGCAAAAAAAAAAAATAAAAAAAATCATATAACTTTCCCGAGGTCACCGCTACAAGGTTCAAATGTATGACGATTACCCATTAATTTTCTCCGCCCAACATCTTTTTTAAACACACCGACCGCATAACTCCTCTCCTTAAGGGGGCTCCCATACAAAGGGGAAATTTTTATAAAATTTACTCGCAGGGCTCTAATTGCCCCTAGCGCGTTCCTATCGAAGTCAAATGTATAACCGACCTCCAATATTTTTTCAGTACAAAGATTTTCTCTGAAATTACTTATCGTCTATCTTCAACCATTAAGGTTGAAATTATTATTATTATTTGAATTATACAAAAAAATTGTTTTTTTAATAATTTTTTTTAAGAAATCCGCTTTTGCCGCTTTTATGTTGCCTCCTAGGGGGTAAAATGTAATACCAACGCACAGTAATTTTTCATCTTCAACATTTCCTCCGAGCATACCTATGTATGTCCTATCTCGATTCATTAAGGGGGCTCCCATACAAAAGCGGAATTTGTACAACACTTACTCGCAGGGCTCTAATTGTCCCTAGCGCGTTCCTATCGAAGTGAAATGTATGACCGACCTCCAACATTTTTTAATTACAAAGATTTTCTCTGAAATTACTTATCGTCTATCTTCAACCATTAAGGTTGAAATTATTATTATTATTTGAATTATACAAAAAAATTGTTTTTTTAATAATTTTTTTTAAGAAATCCGCTTTTGCCGCTTTTATGTTGCCTCCTAGGGGGTAAAATGTAAGACCAACGCACAGTAATTTTTCATCTTCAACATTTCCTCCGAGCATACCTATGTATGTCCTATCTCGATTCATTAAGGGGGCTCCCATACAAAAGCGGAATTTGTACAACACTTACTCGCAGGGCTCTAATTGTCCCTAGCGCGTTCCTATCGAAGTGAAATGTATGACCGACCTCCAATATTTTTTCAATACAAGACATTTTGCCGAATTTAGCTTCGCACACTTCTTTCAATAGCAGTTCGTAAATATGATTTCTGCAGGGGAAGATAGAGAACGTCTCGTTCTAGCATTTGCTGAAGCAACAATGATGCACCTTGGTGTTGGCCAGTGTTCGTTGACGTGGTTTCGAAGGAAATGGCTTAAACACGGTCACAGCAATTTTCCACTCAGGCAAAAGCTCGTAAATAGCTTCCGCCATATGTTTGCCTAGGTATGTTCGCATAGGTATGTTCTGAGGAAATGTTCAGGATAGAAAATTATTATGTGCCGGTCGTACAATTTACCCCCCCCCCCCCCGGGGAGGCTCCATAAAAGCGGATTTCTTAAAAAAAAATTATTGAAAATATTTTTTTGTACGGGTACAACCTTAATGGTTGAAGATAGACGATAAGTATGTTCAGAGAAAATCTTTGTATTGAAAAAATATTGGAGGTCGGTCATACATTTGACTTCGATAAGAACGCGCTAGGGACAATTTGAGCCCTGCGAGTAAATGTTGTACAAATTCCGCCTTTGTATGGGAGCCCCCTTAATCAATCGAGATAGGACATACATAGGTATGTTCGGAGGAAATGTTGAAGATGAAAAATTACTGTGGGTCGGTCTTACATTTTACCCCCTAGGAGGCAACATAAAAGAGGCAAAAGCGGATTTCTTAAAAAAAATTATTAAAAAAACAATTTTTTTGTATAATTCAAATAATAATAATAATTTCAACCTTAATGGTTGAAGATAGACGTTAAGTAATTTCAGAGAAAATCTTTGTAATTAAAAAATGTTGGAGGTCGGTCATACATTTCACTTCGAGAGGTACGCCCTAGGGGCAGTTAGAGCCCTGTGAGTAAATTTTATAAAAATTTCCCTTTTGTATGGGAGCCCCTTAAGGAGAGGGGTTAGGCGGTCGGTGTGTTTAAAAAATATGTTGGGCGAAGAAAATTAATGGATAATCGTCATACTTTTGACCCTTGTAGCGGTGACCCCGGAAAAGTTATATGATTTTTTGTATTTTTATTTTTTTTGCTTGTACCCTCAACTTTGAGCACGAAGCGGCAACCTTTGACCCCATCTTACCGCCACCATTTTTTGGCTCAAACATTTTTTTCGGAATCTCACAAAATGAGGGGTCCTTGGCAAGTCGAAAGCGAAAAATCGTTAACTACGCCATACCTTATGTACATACGCACATATATATATATGAAAAATTTTCAAAATTTTACTTTTTAACCCCAATGGGACTGAATTTTTTTTGCTATTTTATATATATATATATATATATATATATATATGTATATAAAAAATAGCAAAAAAATTCAGTCCCATTGGAGTTAAAAAGTAAAATTTTGAAGCTCGTTGGGTACGAAATTAATTTTCTCATTTATAATTTCTGATATATATTTACGTAGTCATATCTTGTTTTCTAAAGTTTATGCGAAGTTTATGCCATATTTTTAAAGTCAAATTTGTTATTTAAGTCTTTTAATATTTTAACAGTTAAAAACTGATGGTCTGACCAGTCACTTTTAATATCATACTTGTAATTAAGTTAATTCAGAAAACAGAAAAGTATAAATAGGTAACATATGAACATGTGATGCCTGGTTCGTCAAGATCACTCAAAAACCTGTTTCGTTTTCCTTCCCCCAGAGTTTGTGGCTCTCTGCTGGAACAGGACAATCTTCTTTTGTCCATAAAAAGAAAAAAGCTTTAACGGCTTATAAGCTTGATAAGAACAAACATTCTTGCTTAAATGTAGTTGAATTTTAATCATAGATGCAAACCTTTCTTCCGGATTTTGTGGTATACCCAATTCGCCTGTACGCAGCTTGCGGCTTATTTCCTCTATTTGTAGTTGAACTGGAATTACAATGACAAATTAAGAAAAAAAAAGAAAGAAAAAGAGGCGAGGGCAAAGCCTCGTTATTAGTAACATTGTAGTAGATTTATATATGTTTATAAATTAATATAAATTTGCTTATAAAACATTTTAGGGGTAGTGTTGATACATATGTACGTGATGGCAACGACGTACATATTTTAGAGTACACGGAGAGTTCTTATAAAACTGGAGAAAATAAATTATTAATATTATTTAAAAAAATAAAATGGGTCATATTTACACACACTAAAATATGTAGTAAGTTTACACAATTTAAATTCGACTAAAACTAGAAAAACTAAAAAGAAGTTTTCATTAGTAAGTAGTTGGTTATAAATTGTTGCTGGATCGTTATGATGTTTTCCGTGTTCTTTTATCACGCTACTATTGATCCACGTATAAAGCGGTTTCTTTCAACAATGTTCATTCGTTTGGTAAAAATGCCTTCAAAAAGAAAACGAAGATTATTTTATTAGTTTGATATAACTGTTTATATACTACACATTTGTGTATTTTAGAACTCTTGAAAATCCTTTTAAGATGACTGATGACTGTTTCCAGAATTTAAACCGCGTTTTAACCCATCCTAATTTATGCTAAATTTAATTCTTTTAAATGATGCACTTACTTTTTATACAACAACCCTTATTTGATACTAAACTTTGAATATCATTATAAACTTGTAAATAATTTACCTAAATACGCTTCCTGTTGAGTAGGATCCAATGTAGACGGTAATATTGTTGGCATACCGGGTATAAAAGTTTTATCATTTTCAGTACCACCCCAACGCGACTTTCTGCGACGCCTACGTTCAGCAGCTTCTTCTTCTGTAAGGTTAAAATAAAATAATTTTTATATACATAATTATATATCGCACTTGATCAACAAGAAGGTATTAACTCAAAATTTTAAAATGTTCAGTAGAGACGAAAAACCGTTTGTGGTTACATTTTAAGAGAATTTGAAAATCCGAATCCATAATAGTAAGCAAATTCCATTTGAAAATATAATTAACATTGTTTTAATTTTAAAATATTGAAATTACAAGGAAAAAAATATGTATTTTTTGAAGAGTCACAACTCGAAAAAAATGTGAGCATTTTTATCATAAACACAGTCACATTTCGAATTAAAATCACAAAATAAAACAAATTTTATCAACAACAGTATTAACTCAATATACAACAAAATTTAAATTAAAAAAGTTTGATTGTTTTTAACTTGAATAAAGCTTCAAATCAAAATAATACATTTTTTATGAAAATATACGATACCTCTGTATGTCCATTTTTGTATCAACTCAAAAAAGTGAAATTTTAGAAATTTTGAGTTAATAATAAAATGTCGAATAGTTCGGTTTTTTACAATTTAAAAACAGTCTGAGTCGAATACTTTTCGATTGGTATATTTTGCAATAAAATTAGTTTTTACTATGTTAAAACTTAGACCAACGTATTCTGTTAATTTTCCTAAGTATTTTTTTTTCAGTGTAAAAGTTCTAGGCGTTTTTTTCAGCATGGCAACAATTATGTTGCAATAAGGAAAAAGAGCTTAAAGCTATGTACAGACGGTTGTCAGATGTTACAATATTGCCAGTAAAATGTGCTCAAAATTTCTTACAACCGTGTGAACTGACAAATTATGTCAGACCTCGTTGCCAGAAAAGGCATTGACAGTCCATTGCAAGAGTAGCAGCTGACAACAAATTGTCAGATATCTTACAATCGTGTGAACACATTGTAAAATTATTGCCAGATATTTGTCAGACATTTTAATATTGTCAGATGTGCGAAGTTTATGCATCTGACAATGGCGTAATTGTAAGAGAATTATTTCTATGGGCAACACTGCACACGCTTGATTTTAAATAAAACATTTATGGTAAAATATATGCACACAAAATCATTGCAATTGCTTCTTTATGGTCCATAATAATTTATACTTTCACTTTTTACATTTAATTCAAACACAAACGATTGATATTTAACAATTTCTAACAAATGCTTTGAGTCTGGCAACGCATAACATCAGATCTGACAATTTGTGCATATGACAACCGTGTGAACTGACAATTTTTCGACTGACGATTTTGTCAGATGAATTTATTGCCATACAACCGTCTGGCAATAAATTGTAAGATTTTCTTACAATCGTTTGAACTGACAAGGAATATTGTACTGGCGATTTTCGATTGCCAGCACATTGACAGATCTGACAATATTGTAAGATATGACAATCGTCTGTACATATCGGAACTCTATTTTTTTGGTTTTTTTAAATTTTGAAGTTAATTTTCAAAAATTTAATCCTATTGTAATGAGGACAATCACTTCATTTCGCTCATTTCTTAATTTAGGAATACTTCATTCCACTTTTTTATAACATATATCTTTAATTTAATGAGTTATTCACAATAAAAAACTTAAGCGCTTTTTCCAAACAAGATTATAGAATTTCTTATGACTATTTTCGAAATAAGCATCTTTTCCAAAATTATTTATTTTTAAATTTTGTCATATTTGAACATAAGAGATTACTTCAAATTATTTTTATTTCTATCTATAAAATTAATATGTATACATACATTCCTACATGAAGTTGATTTCAATATCACATTAATGTGCACTTTACTAGAAAATTTTTATTAAAATCACTCAAAAAAAATTAATGCTTTACATATAAATTTTCTACTCAAGTCGACTGTCTGGGTTGTAGAAACAAGGGGAAAATATAAAATTAAAAAGCTTTCATCAAACAGAAATCTGTCTTCCAAATTACGACAATTATAAATTAATAAAAGTATTAAAAGAAAAAATAATACCTGCTAACATTTACCACGTTTATACAGACGATTTATTAGCAAATAAAAATATTGCAAATAGAGTTTTGCAGCATAAACGACGAATTAGTTTTCTACTTGAAAAATAGCTAACTAACAAATAAATACTACGTTTATACGACATTGTAAATGTATAAAAACTTGATAGAGGTTAGGTTAGGTTAGGAAAGGTTGTGCTATACCGTACCTCCACTCGGAAACCCAACTGGGTCCATTGTGATTCCCATTACTAGTAATATTTACCCCTCCCATTTATAGCCAGAAGAGACTCTATTATCCGACATTAAGCCACCGAATCTCCATGATGAAGCCCCTGATGTCCTCTAGTTTACACTTCCCGACATCAGTAATGCTTTCATGGAAACGTCTGCTCAGCCATCTAAGCCTATGACGTTGTAGCTTCGGGCAATGACAGACAATATTTTCAATGGTTTCGGGTTCCTCTTCATCCCCGCACATCCTACAAAAGTCTGGAGTGCCAATTTCCCAAATGCTGGTTCTTGCTCTGACCAAGCAGTGACCTGTCAACGCGCGTATCATAATTCGCATCGCCTTCCTATTCATGTCCATTAGTAGTTTAGATCTTCCTGAGTCTAGCTTTGGCCAAAAACCCCTCGAGACCCTACAATCCTCCCTACTTCGCAATGAACTGTTGGTCCTGCTTTCTGCCCAATTACTGAGTTCTTTATAGTAATGACCTATCGGTAATTTCACCGATCTGTCCGACATTCCCTCACCTAACGCCGATCCTATTCTTGCCAGCTCATCGGCAATTTCATTTCCCTCAACACTGCTGTGGCCAGGAACCCAACATAGTCTAACACTATGACATCTTAAATTGTGCTTACAACGTGTTGCGAACATCGTAGTGCGAGCAGTCTGTGAGCGAACATTAAACGAAACGGTTGTGCTTTAGTTATTGTCCGAAATAATCATTAAATAAAATAAAAACTAATAAACTCTGATAATAAATGCGGTCGTGTTTTATTTTCTGTTAAGTCTCTTACAAATTGCTATCTGACATTTATTCAGAAGTGGTATAGCGCCCATATCCTTAAACGTCTACGTTGTGAAAGTTTATACGGAATAAATAATTCTTCACAGGAAAACAAATTAGAGATGCCTAATTTAAATTTGTGCGAAGCAGAAAATGGCCACCACTTGCGGGATATAATTTTTAATAACTAATCTTAAAATATTCCCTATAAATTTAATGTATTTAAAAAACAAAAAACTAAAAAAATATGTCTTAAATAAAAAGTTATAAGGATTTCACACCACTTCGGTCTTTCTGGGCCACCCTGTATAAACCCATACATATCTACACCCACCAACGTGTACCAAAGACCAACAATGACAACAAACGTCTATGAACCTCAAAATTCTGTGACGACTTCAAACCACAACAATGTTGATGAGGGACACAACATGCCATCAAACGTTTTTAACAATGTAACGTATTTTACTGTCTCACAACAACTCGCTGTATCAACATGCTAAGCAACCAGCAACATTGCAACATGTTAATATAAATTCTGATGTATCTGCACTCCCCAACATTTACCAACAACCGACACTAGCAGAAAATGTTTATGGGATGTCATCAGATGTCTCGCATTTTAGTGTTTCGCAGCAACCGTCATATTCAAGAGCAATGTTAAACGAAAATATCCATTATGCTAACCCAACGTTTCAAAGCGAACGTGTTGATCAACATAGCAATATTAATCAACACAATAACAATCAACGAAATGGTAGTGGAGGTCGTATTAATTACGGTCCTCAATCGTATTTGCACAATATGCCACAACGTCATGTTATTTTACGGCACCGCCTGAAGTTCCCAGCGGCCCAACGACACCGACTGTTAATTATCGACATTTTAGTAATGATAATAGCTGTGCAGGATGTGGTTTCGCTACTCCCATTTTTCGACCCGTCATCTGAAAAGTCGCTGGACAATTTATCCACCGCGTGGAGACATTGGAGACTTTTTATCATTGGAGCGATCAACAGTTATTTTTGCTGTTCAACAGAAGATGCAGAGTGCTGCCAAGCACTGGGTAGATTCTCTTCAAGAAGTTTTTATCTCATGGCCTGATTTCGTTTCAAAATTCTTAAATGATTTTCCAAAAGTACCTAATGAAGCAGATGTTCACGTAGGCATGTCACGCATGAAACGGAATGACAACGAATCCCGCAAGAATATTATTACAAAATGCTTGCCTACGGAAAGCGGGGCTATATCTCTGAACCAGCTATATGCAGACACATTATTAACGGAATCAACCATAGTGATCTTAGAAAGAAGATTTCTAAGGACTATGCGTCTTGTAATAAGCTTTTACATGTTTACACAATGATATAGCTAAGATTACTCAGCCTGTTTCCAAATACAACAAGGCTGTGACAAAGGGAAAACTCGCGACTATTCCTACAACGTATAATAAAACAGAAACAGGTTATTTAAAATGTTTAATACGCAAGTCATTTTCTAAACACATAGGAGAACTGGACCAATGCTTTGCAGTACTCAATGGATTTGCTGCTGGTAAATTCCAGTGTGATGAAAAGGCCAATACAAATATCCTCATGGATGGTTTTAATTTTAATGTCAATTTGCTGGTGGTACTTGATGAACTAATCTCCGAGAACAGTACTTCTTGGTCGTGATGTCTTATGTCAGGAAGGCAAAAGATTTTTAATTGAAGAGGATGACTGCAGGTTCGAAAACGTTTTAGCAATATCGACAGGGGAAAATATTTCGGACGATGGCCGGAATCAACTACAAGGATTAATTTCAAAACATTGGCCGACTTCCTAAACGCAAGCTGCACTGCATATTTACAATGCATACACTTCGTAAACGCATTTGTAAACTTTATGGCAACGTCCAATGTTCCTAATCGTTTGGCAACTCATTTTGATGAGTATCAGTTGTCAAAATCGCGCATCATTTTTATTTTGTAGGCAAACATATGTATGACTTGCATAGCGACTTTCCTAAAGGCCGACAAAATGCAAAAAATTTCTCTGCAACGCAAGGTTGCACTTAAGACATGTTTAGCATTGCACACGCATTTTTTTAAATTATGAATTACAACTTGCGTTTAGGAAGTCGGCCATTCTCACGGGTTCGCAGCGACCGCAAAAGATTTCGGAAACTGCAACATCGTTCAAATGGACATAGAGCTCACCACAGATGAACCGGTTAACGCAAGACCGTATCGCATCCCTTTCGTTAGAAGACCTGTTGTCGGAAAACTGGTAAGTGAACTATTAGAAAGTGACATTATCGGACCATCAACATCGCCGTATGCCTCTGGTATCGTGGTGGTACAGAAGAAAAACGGTGAATATCGACTCTGTGTAGATTATAGAGCCCTTAATCGTATCACAAAGAAGACACCTTTTCCAATGCCAAATCTTGATGAACAATTTGCTCAGCTGACAGGAAACAAATTTTTCACGTCTTTGTACCTTAGACTACCATCAAATCGAAATGTCTGAAAGGTCCAAACCATATACAGCTTTTGTAACCACAGATGGGCACTACGAGTATAACAGGATGCCGTTTGGACTCGTTAATGCCCCGGCTGTTTTTCAAAGTGCCATGAATCAACTTATAGCTCGTATGCAGCAGGCGACGAATAGGTAAATGCCATACGCAACTTTAAATCCCCAATCAATGTGTCGGAAATCCGAAAATTCCTTGGACTAACTGGGTTTTTCCGAAAGTTTGTGAAGGACTATTCCGTAATTTCCAAACCGCTCACGATGCTGCTGAAAATCAATCAAACCTTTGTATGGTAAGAAAGCCAACAAAAATCTTATGACGAACTGATCAACATTCTAGTTAACAAACCTGTTCTAGCTTTATACGACGTTAACGCTAATCATCAGGTGCACACGGATGCACCTTTTTTTACCATTTTAATTAAATTACTACATTTACTGAAAGCCCTGATTTCCTCATTCTGTCAGAAACACGTGCAACAAAAGATATAAATGATTTTGAAGTGATGTTACATGACTACGGCCATATTATGTCACTATCAACATCTACAAGAACTGGTGGTGTCATGATATATTTTAAAAAGCATTGGAATATAACCAAAATATTTGAAAAGGTCGATGATACAAAATACTGGATATTAGTTTGTAAAGCCACATATGAAAACTATACTTTTATAATTGGTGCAATATATAGATCGCCTAATCGTAGTGAGTATGAATTTTGTAACATATTTGAAGAAATAGTGGAAGAAATCTGTGATAAAAGCATTAATAACTGTGATATTTTAATTACCGGAGACTTTAATATAGACTGGTTAAGAAACTCCACATATAAAAATAGAATTAATTGTATATTAAATGATAATGGTATGAAACAAATAGTAAATGAATGCACCCGTGTAACAAAAACCTCTAGTACAATAATTGACTACGTAATAACAAATAATTATAATATATCAGTAACTAATAATGTGAGGAGTAAAATTACCGATCACGAAACATTAAATATATCAATTCCAAATATAAATAATAGAAATGAAAAAGAAAGAAAAATTGTATAGATATTTAAATACAATAAATATATGTTTAATACAGAGCTAATCAATAATATGAAATTTGATGATAATAAAAATATTAATGAAAACGTAGTCCTTTTTGATGCTTGTTTAAAGGAAACAATACAAAGATGTACCTTTAAAAAAATGATACATGAAAATGTAAATAAGTGGTTCAATGCAGAGTTACAAGCAATGAAAAGAGAAAAAATAATTAAATATTTGCAAGCTAAAACAGTAAACAGAGATCAATCCTGGATAAACTACAAGATAATAAGAAACCAATATAAAGTACAAATGAAAACAAGAAGAACAATTATATAAACAATAAAATCAATAGCGCAGTTGATCAAAAACAAATATGGAGGAAAATAAAAGAATTAGTACTTAATAAAAATCAAAATGTGATCAAATCTGTGATATTTGACCAAAATGAATACAATGACAGACAGCAATAAATTAGTTAAACTTATTAACACATATTTTGTAGATAGCATTAATGATATAAGGGACTCAATAGAGGAAGTGCAATATATAAACCAAATAACATTTAACATGACTAATGTGTTCAGATTTCGTGCAATAAATATTTTAGAACTTAAGAATATAATACAAAAAATGAAAAACAAAGCAGACCATGAAAAAATATCAAGTAAAATAATTCTTGATAATTGATAACAAAAAAATTTGAGGAATATAGGCGAATTAATACATTGAAAACATGTGAGAAAATATTGGAAAAGGTTGTGAAAGAACAACTGGAAAAATATATTGAGACACAAAATATACTTTCGAAGTATCAATCAGGATTTCGTAAAAAATACTCCTGTGAGACGGCAGTAAACTATGTCATAAGCAAATGGAAGGGCATAGGAAATAATAAAAAAATAATGGCAATATTTCTCGATTTCAAGAGATCGTTTGAAACAATAGACCGACAAATAATGCTCAGAAAGCTATATATATATATATGAAATAAGGGGAAAAGAATTAGAATGGTTTCAATCATACTTGGAAAATAGAAAACAAAAGTTAATGGTTCGATATCAGACGAAAAAGCAAATAATTTTGGTGTACCACAAGGTTCAATATTAGGCGCCCCGATGTTTATAATATATATCAATGACATGTCAAATATTCTGGAAAGATGCGAGATGGCCATGTATGCAGATGATACTCTGATATTTACTTCTGCTGATAATGATGAAGAATGTCGGACAAATATGACTAATGACATGAATAACGTAAGCAAATGGTTAAAAATTAATACATTAAAACTAAATGAAAATAAGACGAAAATAATAGAAATAAACTTTAATTCTGATGAAATATTTAAAATTAATAACACACATAATTATGAACATATAAAATATCTCGCATTTATAATAGACAAAAAATTAAAATTTAATGAACATATAGACTATACATGCAAAAAAATTGGGACAAAAATCGGTTTCCTTAAAAGAATAAGAAATAAAATATCAAAAACTACAGCAATAAATATATATAACACTATAATTAAGCCCCACTTTGAATTTGGATCAACAATTTTATATACATGCAGCAACACAAGCCAATTAGAAAGAATGCAAAAACTACAAAATAAAGCTATGAGGGTAATTTTAAAATGTGATCGATATACTCATTCTAATACAATGCTAAATATATATATATACATATATATATATATATATTTTTTTTTTTAATTATTATTAGTATTAAAAATAATTTTATAATATTCATATGTACATGATTTAAACTTCCTCTCATTATAAATCAACAATAAATCTTAAAAAATTAATACATTTTTTTTCTAAATACATTCTCGTTATTTTAATTTTTCATATTATTTGGTAGTGAATTATACAGTTGTAAGCCCTTGTAAAACAGTGATCTCTGCATCTGCGTTGACATAACCCTGTTTAATCGAAAAGCGTTCACATTTCTTAGTCCGTACGGTTGGCTTTCTCCTACATATCTTATTTGTTCACAAAGGTATTTGGGTGAGTCGCCTTGTTTCATCTTTTTAATAAATCTGAGCGTATTGAATTGAAGTCTCTGTTTCACATTTAACCATTTCAGGATATTCAACATTGTATTTATTTCAGTATATATATCACATTTTAAAATTATTCTCATAGCTTTATTTTGAAGTTTCTGCATTTTTGCTAATTGGAGTGTGTTGCTAAATGTATATAAAATAGTAGATTATCGCTGTAGTTTTGGTATTTTTTTTTCTGATTCTTCCAAGAAAACTGATTTTTTGCATAATGTGCTCAATGTGCTTATTAAATTTTACTTTCTTATCAATTATAAACCCGAGATATTTTATATGCTCGACTTTTTCAATTACCGAGTTATTTATTTCAATGTTTCGTTCAAATTGATGTTAATTTCTATTATCTTCGGTTTGTTTTCATTAAGTATAAGTTCATTAATTTTTAACCAATTATTTATTTTATCTATATTATAATTTATAATTTCTCGACATTCTTCTTCCTTGTCTGCAATGATATATATTAAGGTATCATCTGCGTATAAGACTATGTTACATCTTTCTAATATATTTGGCAAGTCATTAATATAAATACTAAAAAGCAGTGCGTCTAGTATTGAGCCTTGTGGAACTCCAAAGTCATTCATTATTTCCTCCGATACCTTAGTTGTCTGTGTTCTGTTGTCCATGTACGATTTGAACCAATTCAGCTCTTTTCCTCTTATTCCATACATGTATAGCTTTTCTATCATTATTTCCCTATCAATGGTTTCAAATGCTCTTTTGAAATCAAGAAAAATTGCAATCAATTTCTTATCATTTCCTATCTCTTTCCATTTACTAATGATATAGTTAACGGTCGTTTCACATGAGTGTTTTTTACGGAATCCTGATTGATATTTGGATAGTATATTAAGTTCCTCTATATATATCTCCAATTGTATTTTTACAACTGTTTCCAGTATCTTTTCACAAGTTTTTAAGGTGTTAATAGTCCGATATTCTTCTCATTTCTTTGTGTTTGCAATTTTTCTAATTGGCGTTACCATTGTTTTTTTCCAATTGTCAGGAAAACAGCCAGTCTGCAATGATGTATTTACTATTTTTAATAATACGCTACGAATTGCGTTCCAGTTGTCCAATATAATGTTATTTGATATTTTATCGTAATCAGTTTTATTTTTCATTTGTTTCACTAGGTTATATAGTTCTAAATTATTTATTATACGAAATGTAAAAAAATCAGTTACATTGCATGTTATTTTGTTTACATATTGCACATTGTCTATCGATTACCGTATATTACTAATGCTGCGTATAAAATAAGAGTTAAATTTTTTAGCGATATTATAACTATCAGTGTATTCTACATTGTCAAATACCACTGATTTGATCATACTTTTGTTGTCATGAAGTACTAGGTTTTTGATTTGATTCCACATTTGTTTCTGGTCCCTTGAGTTACTAGTTTTGTTTATATAATTATTTTTAATGTTTTCAATTTGTTGTTTATATTTATTTCTAATTATTTTATATTCTGCCCATTTTTGATTAGTGTTTTCTTTCTCTTTTAGCTTGCAAATATCTCATTATCTTTTCTCTTTTCATCAACCGTAGTTCATCAGTAAACCAATTGTAAACATTTTTATTCTCACGAATCTGTTTTTTAAACGTACATTTTTTTGCAGTATTTTTCAAGCATTCATCAAAAAGTTCAACATTTTCCTTTATATCTCTGGTGCTACCGTATTTTAAGTTATTAGATAATTCAGTATTAAAAATTTCTTTATTATATTTAAATATTTCGATTATTTTTCTTTCATTTTGTAGTTCATTATTATTCACATTTGGGACAATTATATTTATAATTTCATGATTTGAGATTTTATTTTTTTCATTATTATTTACTAACGTATTAAAGTTATTCGATATTACGTAGTCTATTATTGTTTTTGAATTTTCTGTTAGACGCGTGCATTCATTTACTAATTGCCTTAGACCGTTGTCATGGAGCAGACTCTTAATTCTATTTTTATACGTATAATTTTTCATCCAGTCTATATTCAAATCACCCGTTATTAAAATATCACAATTGTTTAAGTAATTATCACACATTTCCTCTAATATTTCTTCAAATGCAGTACAAAATACATATCCGCTATGACTAGGTGATCTATAAATTACCCCAATTATAAAGCTATAGTTTCCAAATGTTGTTATGCGCCGCTGAATCTATTATGAAGTTTCTGCACTATTAACAAAGTGCTATTTATAACAAAAACCGTACGTGAGTAAACAGTGGTCAAGGGCATATATGTAAGTTCTTTCCAGCTAGCTTGTCGTCGGTATATTTGGTTCTTAACCCGGTTTACAGCGCATAAGCATATAGCACAGCCTACATGCCATCTAATTATACCCTAGACTGTGCAAAACAAAAAAAAATGTAAACGAAATAAACTACCAACATAAAAAGGTGGACGAATAACTATTATGTCGACTAGTTGTTAAAGTCGCGTAGGGATTATGCAATTAAGCAGACTGGTCACCCTAGTTGTGTTTCCAGCCTGGTGCAACCGCTTTTGCACGCCCATCCTTCCGTATCTCAGCACTTCTCCATTAAATTATCGCTTACATAAACATTTCGAGTTCAAACTATTTATTTAAATTCAAAACAATATTTCATAAAGTTGGTTGATGATTTATATGTATAAACTGTTAGTAGGTTAGTTTTTAATTGTATGAAACAATAGGGTGAAATACAATATTGTGTTAAAATAGGTTTACTTAGAAATAAAAAAACTAAATGTGATAGGGAAATATTACAATAAATGGATCAGGACTAAATCTACTGCTTTATAAATACCAAGGAAAGGTAAGTTGACGGATGACATTGATACGTTTGTGGTGAAGGTGACTCGTGCTGGTGTATTATGCTGACTCGATGTAGTTGCTGCTGTTGCTGTTAAGTTCATGTTGTGTTGTTGGAATTGATTTAAGTGTTGGTTTTTCCTCTTTTTTTCAAATTTGATCTTTGCAATTTGTTTCTTTTCAAATTTTGAATTTAATTTGATCATTTTCTGAAATTTTGTATAATTTTGTGCGAAATTTTAAGTTCAATTAAGTTATTTATCAAAATGGTTAAATTTAGTTTCTTTTTTGGAATAAGTCTTTTAGTTAATGTTCTTGTAGCTGTATTATACAGAGGAGTTTAAAATGGCTACCCGAGCAGCAGCGGCACGACACAACTTTTCGTTCGTTCGGTTCCTTAAGGAGCACATTTTCTCTTTTTTTTTCTTTACCTTTTCGTTACAGGTTTTAATTTTCACGATAATAGTTTTATAACTTTTTGACTTATACAATTTTTATTTAATTATTTAATTTTATAACCTTTTGACTTACGCAATTTTCATTTAATTAAACATTTTGTAGTTTTATAACTTTTTGAACAATTTTCATTTAATTAAACATTTTGCTCATTTTATATATAAAGCTTATTTTACAATTAACGTCTATGTACACTTATGTATGTACATAAGTGTGTACTAAAACGAAATCGAAATGTTTAATAAGCGTTCTTCCATCTTTTTTCCCTCTTCTCTTTTTTGATTTATTATTACACCAAAGACTTAATTTCTTCTTATTTTCCTTTCTTAATTTAATTTTAAGCCACTCATTTTACCCGCACTTAGTAATTTTTTCCTTATTTTATGTTCAAAACTTTTAATGTCTTTTTATTAATTTTTTTTTTTCCACTCAGCTCTACTCGACCGAACTCTTTCAATTATACTTTCTTAATCACCTTGCTTTTCTATCTTTCTTTTTACCAGACAGTAGCTTTTTCTCTGTCCTCTATCTACCCTTTTTTCGTAATGCCAAATGTCGTAATATCATTGGCCGATCACGTAACGGGATCCTCACGCCATCATTTTTCTTTCTTATTCTATGTTTTATACATAAGAAGAAGTGCCATAATAAAAGAAATCTATGAAAATCAGTGTTGATTTAATAAGGAGCCTACTTTGGAAAAGACGTTGCCACTCTAGCGAAAAGTTCCTGCCGGGGAAGTTGTTGGAAAATGGGGGAAATAGTTCAAATTTTAAAATGAGTTTTGAACATTAGTTCTTGTAGACAAATTCAAATAGTGGGAGAATACACCCTTCCGTAACAAACCTGCTTCGTATCGAGACTTTTAGATCGAAGAACGAACAGGAAGGAATGGGTTTCTGTGCGGGAGTATGACCATTGCTAGAACAGGTACCGATTGCATTGCTAAGATAGTGCAGTCCAGGGCATGTGATTAATCGTGAGATAAAAGAAAATATACAAGTGAATATGAAACGTGTGGCACGACCCACGAAGCCGGGCAAAGAAATTCGGTTTCGTAAAACCCTGTTACGTTGTCACTGACGAATGTCTGATGCGTGGTACTTTCCCACATAATTACCCAGGAGGTCTTCTATTTCATATAAGGAGTTGCCGATTTTCTTCCTAATTCTACACTTAATAAATTTTGGATGGAATTTTGCGATAACACCCTTCTTAAAGTCGCTTTGGGAATGATTCCTGCGAAAAACCTCCTGTCCTTCTCTGAAACTTACTGGTTTTGACCTGGTATTATAAACTTTTGAAGCTTTTTCATGGGCGAATGTTAGGTTTCTATTAATCTTCTCACGAATACTTTGCAAACGGTCACTATGTTTTACTATTGTGTCATCTGTCAGCATGTTCAATTTGTTTAACATGTCATATGCAGATCCATGACAAATCATGTTCTGTCCAAAAGTCGCGAAATATGGGGTACATTGTATGGCTGAATGCAAGTCGCTACGAAGTACTGATAGAATTTTCGGTATGTTTCTATCCCAGCAAGTATGATCAGGTTCATTTTTGAGGAAGTATCTAATTTTGGAAATTATTTCCCTATTTGCCCTCTCTGAGGCGTTCGCTTGTGGGGAGTAGAATCCAGTCGTAATATGGCTGATACCGTATACAGAAAAGAATTCTTTTATTTCTTTGGATGTGAACTGCTTTGCATTGTCACTGTGGACGTATTGTGGCACGCCGAAGGTGCAAAAAACCTCATTCTGTAAGAATTCTATTACGTTACTAGATGTTGCTGATTTCATTGGTTTGAGAAATATGAACTTTGTAAGGTGGTCTACTACGATAAGCAACTGGCAGTTTTTCGATTTACTACATGGATATGGTCCCATGAAATCTGCGTAGAGTCTTTGGAATGGACGATATGTCATAAATTGATTTCCCATAGGGGGGCGTAACACTTGATTTACAGGTTTTATGACTTTGCAATCATCGCATTCACTAATATATGATTTTACATCTCGCGTCATATACGGCCAGTAGTATTTCTGCTGTATTCTAAAAATAGTTTTGGTGTAACCACCGTGACAGCCCTCATCATGTGCTGCTTTAATGATGTCCCTGACTAGATTCCTAGGAACCCATAATCTCCAAAGAGTATCTTCATCGTCATCAGCGCTACGAAATCTGACACGTTTATAAACATAGTTATCGGAAATGCACAGGTCTGGTAATGCCTCGGCATTCTTCCGAATATTCTCCCTCAATCTATTATATTCATCACTATCAAACTCAGCGGAATTAATGTCAATTTCTGGTGAATCGGATCCTACCGTTAGTTCGTCCACATTGAATCTTGAAAGGGTGTCTGGCACCACATTCAACGCTCCCTTTCTGTGTTCCATTACAAAATCGAAATTTTGTAATTTTAGACTCCACCGAGCCAATCTCCCATGTAGGTCCTTTTGACCCATAAGCCAGCGGAGACTTGAATGGTCCGTTATAATCTTAAAGGGTAATCCTTCAATGTATTGCCTGAATCGCTTTACGCATACTACAGCCGCCAGGCACTCTAACTCGGTAACCGTGTAGTTACGCTGCGCTCTATTAAGTTTCTGAGACACAAATGCAATGGGCCTCTCTCTGCGCTCATCATCTAATTGGTACAAAACGCCGCCCACGCCTATACGTGATGCGTCGCACTGTATAACGAATTCCCTTGAGAAATCAGGCTGTGCCAATACAGGTGCGTTTGAAAGTGCTTGCTTCAGTTCGCTGAAGGATTGAATCGCTTCAGGGGTCAAGCGAAATGGTTTATTTGTTTTACGCGAACAGTCCGTAAGAGGGCCAGCTAAATTCGAAAAATTGTTTATAAACGCGCGGTACCAATTTGACATACCTACGAAACGTCTAACTTGACGGGGTGTTTTGGGTGTGGGAAACTCCGTAATGGCTTGGATTTTTACCGGGTCAACACTTAATTTCCCGCCACCAATTACGTATCCAAGGTACTTTATTTGGCTTTGGCAAAACTTGCTTTTGCCGACATTTATGGTAAGACCAGCGGACTTAAGGCAGTTTGCTACCTCGGAGAGTAAGCTAATATGCGTGTCAAAATCTTCGCTACATACGAGCAGGTCATCCAAATAGACAAATACATTTTCTCTAAGCCTGGATGGGATAGCCTTGTCCATTAGACGGCTCATGGTCTGTGGACCATTGCAAACCCCGAAAGGCATAACTCGATACTGGTATAGAGGCCTTCCGGGCACTGCAAAAGCAGTTTTTTCTTTTGACGTAGCTGACAATTTTATTTGAAAGAAGGCATCCTTTAGGTCTATTCCACTTATGTAGTGAGTATCTTTAAGACGGCTGAGAAGGCCATTTATATGGGGAAGTGGATAAGAGTCTTTCTTAGTTAGGGAATTCAATTTACGACAATCAAGACAGAGCCTTATTTTGCCAGGCTTGCGCACTGTAACTATGGGACTGCACCATGGAGAATTAGATTCCTCTATCACTTTCATTTCTAATAGCCTGTCGAGTTCCCTATAAACTTCTTCTTGTCTAGGAGGGGACAGGGGATAGTGTTTAGATTTCACAGGGCAAGCATCGCCCGTATCGATGTGGTGCTCGAGAAGATGTGTGCATCCAAGGCCTGATTTTTCGTAAGATGGAAAACTTAAGATAGCTTCATCCAGTCTATACTTCTGCTCTGAGGTAAGATGGTGGAAAGACAACTCTGAGTTGCCACACTGTTCTACACTTGAAATATCTGGGATTATCTGGGGCGCAAGGGCGAAAGATCTCCAGAAATTCACTCCAAGATAGCCCTCTTGGGATAGTGAAGGTGCTACGTAAAATACCATGGATTTTGTTATGCCCCTAAACTTCACGTCCAGCGTGCAGTATCCTAAGATCTCGTTCCTAGATCCATTTGCAGACAATATGTTTGATTTAAATTTTGTCAACCGAACATTATTCTTTGTTATGAAATCTAAGCTACCTTTAGATCTGGACTTACGTTTCTTTTTATAATTTCAATCAATGAACTATCTGACATAGGAGTCCTAAGTTTCAGGTTCAACTGAACAATGGCTGCGTGAAAGTCGTCGTAAGATTCCTTGGGCGTCTGCTTACGATTTGAAATTTTCAATAGAATTTCGTGGTCTGTCTCTAGTGTACCGAATTCGCTGAGTAGTGCTTCTTTCAACATAATGTAGGTTGCCCCCGGATTCTGCTTGACAAATGTCCAATACCAAGTCTCGGCCTTATTGCTCAAAAAAAATGTGGAAATTTGCCAAGAGGTGGTCTTCCGGACACTGTGCTCGCACCTTTAGGGTATCTACCTTAAATAAAAAATCAGTAACACTACTCTCGCCATTATAGGAGACTTTCCAATCCTTTAGCTTTATTGAAAATTGTGCAGAAGAAGCATTAGAGAAAGAGTTAGCTCGTGTCGCGTTGGAGTTTGTTGGAGTAGTTCCCTGCGGTTGGGTCAAAACTTCTCGCATGGCTGTCAACTCCCTTCTAAACTGTTCCTGAGTCGTTCTCAAGGCATCCTGAAAATATTCCCATAGTTCGGAATCTACTGACGGTCCCTGATCTCCACCTGTTGCCATCCTGACCTGTGTATCTAACTTTTCCTGTCCAGTAACAGAATCACCTCCTAACTGTCCTATATGTTCCCTCAATACGCCCTCGTTCGTGATTTCGGGGTCTAACCTGCCTTTTTCACGAAAGGTGATGATAACTTCTCCTTGATTAGAAGAATCAAGGGATCTTGTTTCTGAAGACGCTCCTTCAGCCCTAATACTTGTGCCAGAACCAAGTTCTGCTTCGCTGGCACCGCTAACTGACTGCTCTGCTACCCTCTCAGTCTTTACGAATTTAACCCCACCCGTCACTGCAGACGAAGTCGAGGCGCCTACACTTTTGGTAACCCTTCCCCTTGAATTAGGTGTAAATGATTTACGCTCCGAACTAACTTTTGTATTTGCACCAGATCGTATGCTTTTCCGCATGCTGCGCTGGAACAGTCCGAGAGAGCAATAACTCACTAAGCTTTAGCCATAAAACAATGGAAAAAAAATAATAATTAATAAAAATTTTGAACACAAAAAAAATTTTGAGTTGACTCTGAACTTGATGAAAGGAGAAAAACAATTGAGGAAGCAAAAAAAAATTCTTTTTCTTCTTCCTTTTTCGTTAATAATTTAACCAAGATAAAATTTACTGTCTGTACTCGCAGCCACAGTTTATTTTATATATATGCGTTACATAAAAAAAAATAAAATATATATATTCTTGCATGTATGTATAGATGTTTCCATATGCACACATACATATATAAATCAAAAAAAAGAGAAAAAAAATATAAGAATTTATTATATTTTTGAAATGAAATCATTTAGAATTGGAGAAATGCTGATTTATCGAAAGTACGATGAGCAAAACGGCTACACTGCTTTTATTGTTTTATTCAAATGTTAAGCAATACATTATTTATTCCAAACCATTGGCAAATCAATTTTATAATTTTAATATACAAAAATTGATGTCTCAATAGATTATGATGATATTATCAAGTATGATCCACGTCGATATGTAATAGATGGATACTACAATAACTTTTACTATCAACTACCATTTCGCAACTTGAATGTGAATTTGTATCCTCAGTCAAGGACTTAAATGGTAATGACGTTAACGTAAAATTGCTTCCATGACACCGGGTAATTATCGCAACGCACAATTGACAACCTCATTGTCGTCAATCCGGACTTATAATTTACCAATATCAAAAAAAAACAATAATTAATGGATAAAAAAAAAATGTATTAATATAATTATATTTGCATTACCTTCGCTGCATTGCACGGCTTTACATAGCAGTTTATATCGAAATCTAGTCCAATATTAAAGACTTAAGCAAAACCATGACAAATTAAATTGCAAGTACAATTGTTTGCTGGGTAAGCAAGCTTAACATCACTTTTCTGTAGTTTTAAATTCGTTGGCCTACTTTTGGCCTTTACCGTTGGGCGCCATATATGTTATGCGCCGCTGAATCTATTATGAAGTTTCTGCACTATTAACAAAGTGCTATTTATAACAAAAACCGTACGTGAGTAAACAGTGGTCAAGGGCATATATGTAAGTTCTTTCCAGCTAGCTTGTCGTCGGTATATTTGGTTCTTAACCCGGTTTACAGCGCATAAGCATATAGCACAGCCTACATGCCATCTAATTATACCCTAGACTGTGCAAAACAAAAAAAAATGTAAACGAAATAAACTACCAACATAAAAAGGTGGACGAATAACTATTATGTCGACTAGTTGTTAAAGTCGCGTAGGGATTATGCAATTAAGCAGACTGGTCACCCTAGTTGTGTTTCCAGCCTGGTGCAACCGCTTTTGCACGCCCATCCTTCCGTATCTCAGCACTTCTCCATTAAATTATCGCTTACATAAACATTTCGAGTTCAAACTATTTATTTAAATTCAAAACAATATTTCATAAAGTTGGTTGATGATTTATATGTATAAACTGTTAGTAGGTTAGTTTTTAATTGTATGAAACAATAGGGTGAAATACAATATTGTGTTAAAATAGGTTTACTTAGAAATAAAAAAACTAAATGTGATAGGGAAATATTACAATAAATGGATCAGGACTAAATCTACTGCTTTATAAATACCAAGGAAAGGTAAGTTGACGGATGACATTGATACGTTTGTGGTGAAGGTGACTCGTGCTGGTGTATTATGCTGACTCGATGTAGTTGCTGCTGTTGCTGTTAAGTTCATGTTGTGTTGTTGGAATTGATTTAAGTGTTGGTTTTTCCTCTTTTTTTCAAATTTGATCTTTGCAATTTGTTTCTTTTCAAATTTTGAATTTAATTTGATCATTTTCTGAAATTTTGTATAATTTTGTGCGAAATTTTAAGTTCAATTAAGTTATTTATCAAAATGGTTAAATTTAGTTTCTTTTTTGGAATAAGTCTTTTAGTTAATGTTCTTGTAGCTGTATTATACAGAGGAGTTTAAAATGGCTACCCGAGCAGCAGCGGCACGACACAACTTTTCGTTCGTTCGGTTCCTTAAGGAGCACATTTTCTCTTTTTTTTTCTTTACCTTTTCGTTACAGGTTTTAATTTTCACGATAATAGTTTTATAACTTTTTGACTTATACAATTTTTATTTAATTATTTAATTTTATAACCTTTTGACTTACGCAATTTTCATTTAATTAAACATTTTGTAGTTTTATAACTTTTTGAACAATTTTCATTTAATTAAACATTTTGCTCATTTTATATATAAAGCTTATTTTACAATTAACGTCTATGTACACTTATGTATGTACATAAGTGTGTACTAAAACGAAATCGAAATGTTTAATAAGCGTTCTTCCATCTTTTTTCCCTCTTCTCTTTTTTGATTTATTATTACACCAAAGACTTAATTTCTTCTTATTTTCCTTTCTTAATTTAATTTTAAGCCACTCATTTTACCCGCACTTAGTAATTTTTTCCTTATTTTATGTTCAAAACTTTTAATGTCTTTTTATTAATTTTTTTTTCCACTCAGCTCTACTCGACCGAACTCTTTCAATTATACTTTCTTAATCACCTTGCTTTTCTATCTTTCTTTTTACCAGACAGTAGCTTTTTCTCTGTCCTCTATCTACCCTTTTTTCGTAATGCCAAATGTCGTAATATCATTGGCCGATCACGTAACGGGATCCTCACGCCATCATTTTTCTTTCTTATTCTATGTTTTATACATAAGAAGAAGTGCCATAATAAAAGAAATCTATGAAAATCAGTGTTGATTTAATAAGGAGCCTACTTTGGAAAAGACGTTGCCACTCTAGCGAAAAGTTCCTGCCGGGGAAGTTGTTGGAAAATGGGGGAAATAGTTCAAATTTTAAAATGAGTTTTGAACATTAGTTCTTGTAGACAAATTCAAATAGTGGGAGAATACACCCTTCCGTAACAAACCTGCTTCGTATCGAGACTTTTAGATCGAAGAACGAACAGGAAGGAATGGGTTTCTGTGCGGGAGTATGACCATTGCTAGAACAGGTACCGATTGCATTGCTAAGATAGTGCAGTCCAGGGCATGTGATTAATCGTGAGATAAAAGAAAATATACAAGTGAATATGAAACGTGTGGCACGACCCACGAAGCCGGGCAAAGAAATTCGGTTTCGTAAAACCCTGTTACGTTGTCACTGACGAATGTCTGATGCGTGGTACTTTCCCACATAATTACCCAGGAGGTCTTCTATTTCATATAAGGAGTTGCCGATTTTCTTCCTAATTCTACACTTAATAAATTTTGGATGGAATTTTGCGATAACACCCTTCTTAAAGTCGCTTTGGGAATGATTCCTGCGAAAAACCTCCTGTCCTTCTCTGAAACTTACTGGTTTTGACCTGGTATTATAAACTTTTGAAGCTTTTTCATGGGCGAATGTTAGGTTTCTATTAATCTTCTCACGAATACTTTGCAAACGGTCACTATGTTTTACTATTGTGTCATCTGTCAGCATGTTCAATTTGTTTAACATGTCATATGCAGATCCATGACAAATCATGTTCTGTCCAAAAGTCGCGAAATATGGGGTACATTGTATGGCTGAATGCAAGTCGCTACGAAGTACTGATAGAATTTTCGGTATGTTTCTACCCCAGCAAGTATGATCAGGTTCATTTTTGAGGAAGTATCTAATTTTGGAAATTATTTCCCTATTTGCCCTCTCTGAGGCGTTCGCTTGTGGGGAGTAGAATCCAGTCGTAATATGGCTGATACCGTATACAGAAAAGAATTCTTTTATTTCTTTGGATGTGAACTGCTTTGCATTGTCACTGTGGACGTATTGTGGCACGCCGAAGGTGCAAAAAACCTCATTCTGTAAGAATTCTATTACGTTACTAGATGTTGCTGATTTCATTGGTTTGAGAAATATGAACTTTGTAAGGTGGTCTACTACGATAAGCAACTGGCAGTTTTTCGATTTACTACATGGATATGGTCCCATGAAATCTGCGTAGAGTCTTTGGAATGGACGATATGTCATAAATTGATTTCCCATAGGGGGGCGTAACACTTGATTTACAGGTTTTATGACTTTGCAATCATCGCATTCACTAATATATGATTTTACATCTCGCGTCATATACGGCCAGTAGTATTTCTGCTGTATTCTAAAAATAGTTTTGGTGTAACCACCGTGACAGCCCTCATCATGTGCTGCTTTAATGATGTCCCTGACTAGATTCCTAGGAACCCATAATCTCCAAAGAGTATCTTCATCGTCATCAGCGCTACGAAATCTGACACGTTTATAAACATAGTTATCGGAAATGCACAGGTCTGGTAATGCCTCGGCATTCTTCCGAATATTCTCCCTCAATCTATTATATTCATCACTATCAAACTCAGCGGAATTAATGTCAATTTCTGGTGAATCGGATCCTACCGTTAGTTCGTCCACATTGAATCTTGAAAGGGTGTCTGGCACCACATTCAACGCTCCCTTTCTGTGTTCCATTACAAAATCGAAATTTTGTAATTTTAGACTCCACCGAGCCAATCTCCCATGTAGGTCCTTTTGACCCATAAGCCAGCGGAGACTTGAATGGTCCGTTATAATCTTAAAGGGTAATCCTTCAATGTATTGCCTGAATCGCTTTACGCATACTACAGCCGCCAGGCACTCTAACTCGGTAACCGTGTAGTTACGCTGCGCTCTATTAAGTTTCTGAGACACAAATGCAATGGGCCTCTCTCTGCGCTCATCATCTAATTGGTACAAAACGCCGCCCACGCCTATACGTGATGCGTCGCACTGTATAACGAATTCCCTTGAGAAATCAGGCTGTGCCAATACAGGTGCGTTTGAAAGTGCTTGCTTCAGTTCGCTGAAGGATTGAATCGCTTCAGGGGTCAAGCGAAATGGTTTATTTGTTTTACGCGAACAGTCCGTAAGAGGGCCAGCTAAATTCGAAAAATTGTTTATAAACGCGCGGTACCAATTTGACATACCTACGAAACGTCTAACTTGACGGGGTGTTTTGGGTGTGGGAAACTCCGTAATGGCTTGGATTTTTACCGGGTCAACACTTAATTTCCCGCCACCAATTACGTATCCAAGGTACTTTATTTGGCTTTGGCAAAACTTGCTTTTGCCGACATTTATGGTAAGACCAGCGGACTTAAGGCAGTTTGCTACCTCGGAGAGTAAGCTAATATGCGTGTCAAAATCTTCGCTACATACGAGCAGGTCATCCAAATAGACAAATACATTTTCTCTAAGCCTGGATGGGATAGCCTTGTCCATTAGACGGCTCATGGTCTGTGGACCATTGCAAACCCCGAAAGGCATAACTCGATACTGGTATAGAGGCCTTCCGGGCACTGCAAAAGCAGTTTTTTCTTTTGACGTAGCTGACAATTTTATTTGAAAGAAGGCATCCTTTAGGTCTATTCCACTTATGTAGTGAGTATCTTTAAGACGGCTGAGAAGGCCATTTATATGGGGAAGTGGATAAGAGTCTTTCTTAGTTAGGGAATTCAATTTACGACAATCAAGACAGAGCCTTATTTTGCCAGGCTTGCGCACTGTAACTATGGGACTGCACCATGGAGAATTAGATTCCTCTATCACTTTCATTTCTAATAGCCTGTCGAGTTCCCTATAAACTTCTTCTTGTCTAGGAGGGGACAGGGGATAGTGTTTAGATTTCACAGGGCAAGCATCGCCCGTATCGATGTGGTGCTCGAGAAGATGTGTGCATCCAAGGCCTGATTTTTCGTAAGATGGAAAACTTAAGATAGCTTCATCCAGTCTATACTTCTGCTCTGAGGTAAGATGGTGGAAAGACAACTCTGAGTTGCCACACTGTTCTACACTTGAAATATCTGGGATTATCTGGGGCGCAAGGGCGAAAGATCTCCAGAAATTCACTCCAAGATAGCCCTCTTGGGATAGTGAAGGTGCTACGTAAAATACCATGGATTTTGTTATGCCCCTAAACTTCACGTCCAGCGTGCAGTATCCTAAGATCTCGTTCCTAGATCCATTTGCAGACAATATGTTTGATTTAAATTTTGTCAACCGAACATTATTCTTTGTTATGAAATCTAAGCTACCTTTAGATCTGGACTTACGTTTCTTTTTATAATTTCAATCAATGAACTATCTGACATAGGAGTCCTAAGTTTCAGGTTCAACTGAACAATGGCTGCGTGAAAGTCGTCGTAAGATTCCTTGGGCGTCTGCTTACGATTTGAAATTTTCAATAGAATTTCGTGGTCTGTCTCTAGTGTACCGAATTCGCTGAGTAGTGCTTCTTTCAACATAATGTAGGTTGCCCCCGGATTCTGCTTGACAAATGTCCAATACCAAGTCTCGGCCTTATTGCTCAAAAAAAATGTGGAAATTTGCCAAGAGGTGGTCTTCCGGACACTGTGCTCGCACCTTTAGGGTATCTACCTTAAATAAAAAATCAGTAACACTACTCTCGCCATTATAGGAGACTTTCCAATCCTTTAGCTTTATTGAAAATTGTGCAGAAGAAGCATTAGAGAAAGAGTTAGCTCGTGTCGCGTTGGAGTTTGTTGGAGTAGTTCCCTGCGGTTGGGTCAAAACTTCTCGCATGGCTGTCAACTCCCTTCTAAACTGTTCCTGAGTCGTTCTCAAGGCATCCTGAAAATATTCCCATAGTTCGGAATCTACTGACGGTCCCTGATCTCCACCTGTTGCCATCCTGACCTGTGTATCTAACTTTTCCTGTCCAGTAACAGAATCACCTCCTAACTGTCCTATATGTTCCCTCAATACGCCCTCGTTCGTGATTTCGGGGTCTAACCTGCCTTTTTCACGAAAGGTGATGATAACTTCTCCTTGATTAGAAGAATCAAGGGATCTTGTTTCTGAAGACGCTCCTTCAGCCCTAATACTTGTGCCAGAACCAAGTTCTGCTTCGCTGGCACCGCTAACTGACTGCTCTGCTACCCTCTCAGTCTTTACGAATTTAACCCCACCCGTCACTGCAGACGAAGTCGAGGCGCCTACACTTTTGGTAACCCTTCCCCTTGAATTAGGTGTAAATGATTTACGCTCCGAACTAACTTTTGTATTTGCACCAGATCGTATGCTTTTCCGCATGCTGCGCTGGAACAGTCCGAGAGAGCAATAACTCACTAAGCTTTAGCCATAAAACAATGGAAAAAAAATAATAATTAATAAAAATTTTGAACACAAAAAAAATTTTGAGTTGACTCTGAACTTGATGAAAGGAGAAAAACAATTGAGGAAGCAAAAAAAAATTCTTTTTCTTCTTCCTTTTTCGTTAATAATTTAACCAAGATAAAATTTACTGTCTGTACTCGCAGCCACAGTTTATTTTATATATATGCGTTACATAAAAAAAAATAAAATATATATATTCTTGCATGTATGTATAGATGTTTCCATATGCACACATACATATATAAATCAAAAAAAAGAGAAAAAAAATATAAGAATTTATTATATTTTTGAAATGAAATCATTTAGAATTGGAGAAATGCTGATTTATCGAAAGTACGATGAGCAAAACGGCTACACTGCTTTTATTGTTTTATTCAAATGTTAAGCAATACATTATTTATTCCAAACCATTGGCAAATCAATTTTATAATTTTAATATACAAAAATTGATGTCTCAATAGATTATGATGATATTATCAAGTATGATCCACGTCGATATGTAATAGATGGATACTACAATAACTTTTACTATCAACTACCATTTCGCAACTTGAATGTGAATTTGTATCCTCAGTCAAGGACTTAAATGGTAATGACGTTAACGTAAAATTGCTTCCATGACACCGGGTAATTATCGCAACGCACAATTGACAACCTCATTGTCGTCAATCCGGACTTATAATTTACCAATATCAAAAAAAAACAATAATTAATGGATAAAAAAAAAATGTATTAATATAATTATATTTGCATTACCTTCGCTGCATTGCACGGCTTTACATAGCAGTTTATATCGAAATCTAGTCCAATATTAAAGACTTAAGCAAAACCATGACAAATTAAATTGCAAGTACAATTGTTTGCTGGGTAAGCAAGCTTAACATCACTTTTCTGTAGTTTTAAATTCGTTGGCCTACTTTTGGCCTTTACCGTTGGGCGCCATATATGTTATGCGCCGCTGAATCTATTATGAAGTTTCTGCACTATTAACAAAGTGCTATTTATAACAAAAACCGTACGTGAGTAAACAGTGGTCAAGGGCATATATGTAAGTTCTTTCCAGCTAGCTTGTCGTCGGTATATTTGGTTCTTAACCCGGTTTACAGCGCATAAGCATATAGCACAGCCTACATGCCATCTAATTATACCCTAGACTGTGCAAAACAAAAAAAAATGTAAACGAAATAAACTACCAACATAAAAAGGTGGACGAATAACTATTATGTCGACTAGTTGTTAAAGTCGCGTAGGGATTATGCAATTAAGCAGACTGGTCACCCTAGTTGTGTTTCCAGCCTGGTGCAACCGCTTTTGCACGCCCATCCTTCCGTATCTCAGCACTTCTCCATTAAATTATCGCTTACATAAACATTTCGAGTTCAAACTATTTATTTAAATTCAAAACAATATTTCATAAAGTTGGTTGATGATTTATATGTATAAACTGTTAGTAGGTTAGTTTTTAATTGTATGAAACAATAGGGTGAAATACAATATTGTGTTAAAATAGGTTTACTTAGAAATAAAAAAACTAAATGTGATAGGGAAATATTACAATAAATGGATCAGGACTAAATCTACTGCTTTATAAATACCAAGGAAAGGTAAGTTGACGGATGACATTGATACGTTTGTGGTGAAGGTGACTCGTGCTGGTGTATTATGCTGACTCGATGTAGTTGCTGGTGTTGCTGTTAAGTTCATGTTGTGTTGTTGGAATTGATTTAAGTGTTGGTTTTTCCTCTTTTTTTCAAATTTGATCTTTGCAATTTGTTTCTTTTCAAATTTTGAATTTAATTTGATCATTTTCTGAAATTTTGTATAATTTTGTGCGAAATTTTAAGTTCAATTAAGTTATTTATCAAAATGGTTAAATTTAGTTTCTTTTTTGGAATAAGTCTTTTAGTTAATGTTCTTGTAGCTGTATTATACAGAGGAGTTTAAAATGGCTACCCGAGCAGCAGCGGCACGACACAACTTTTCGTTCGTTCGGTTCCTTAAGGAGCACATTTTCTCTTTTTTTTTCTTTACCTTTTCGTTACAGGTTTTAATTTTCACGATAATAGTTTTATAACTTTTTGACTTATACAATTTTTATTTAATTATTTAATTTTATAACCTTTTGACTTACGCAATTTTCATTTAATTAAACATTTTGTAGTTTTATAACTTTTTGAACAATTTTCATTTAATTAAACATTTTGCTCATTTTATATATAAAGCTTATTTTACAATTAACGTCTATGTACACTTATGTATGTACATAAGTGTGTACTAAAACGAAATCGAAATGTTTAATAAGCGTTCTTCCATCTTTTTTCCCTCTTCTCTTTTTTGATTTATTATTACACCAAAGACTTAATTTCTTCTTATTTTCCTTTCTTAATTTAATTTTAAGCCACTCATTTTACCCGCACTTAGTAATTTTTTCCTTATTTTATGTTCAAAACTTTTAATGTCTTTTTATTAATTTTTTTTTCCACTCAGCTCTACTCGACCGAACTCTTTCAATTATACTTTCTTAATCACCTTGCTTTTCTATCTTTCTTTTTACCAGACAGTAGCTTTTTCTCTGTCCTCTATCTACCCTTTTTTCGTAATGCCAAATGTCGTAATATCATTGGCCGATCACGTAACGGGATCCTCACGCCATCATTTTTCTTTCTTATTCTATGTTTTATACATAAGAAGAAGTGCCATAATAAAAGAAATCTATGAAAATCAGTGTTGATTTAATAAGGAGCCTACTTTGGAAAAGACGTTGCCACTCTAGCGAAAAGTTCCTGCCGGGGAAGTTGTTGGAAAATGGGGGAAATAGTTCAAATTTTAAAATGAGTTTTGAACATTAGTTCTTGTAGACAAATTCAAATAGTGGGAGAATACACCCTTCCGTAACAATGTGGCTCTGCAAATTAAAATCCAGTACTTCATATTATCCACCTTTTCAATTAATTTTATAATATTCTAATGATTCCTACAATATATTATGAAATGGATGACTGTTAAACAAAGATTGGAATTCAAGACTTTAAAATTTATTAGAAAAATTAAGCGAGGGGATTCTCCGGAATATCTGTGTGAACAAATAAAATATGTTACGTCAACACTAATGCAGAAAACATTATTTTACAAGGGGCTTCAACTATTTAATTATTTGCCAAATAATATGAAAAATGAAAGAAATAATAATGTTTTCATAAAAAAATTTGTAAATTTTGTGAAATTTAATCAACACTCATTTAATGTTAATTCATAATATTTATATATGTAGAATCTAAAGTATTTTTAATACTAATAATAATAATTAATAAAATAAAATAAAATAAATAAATAAAGCTTTTTACAATTATATCCATTGTGATATTATTTTTATATATATTTTATTTTTTAGTCTTAAATAAATAAATTATAAGACTTAGATCAGTATCTCACGCTCAAAGAATATACGTTGTTTGTTTATTTTTACTCATACACATATTTTTACATTTGTCAATCAGTATGCAATACTGAAATATGCTTTGGCATTATACTAACTAATGCCTTCGCTTGGTAGATTGGTTTTGATAAATCGAATAACATTTTTAGTATTCTCATAAAATCAAGAGCACTAAAAATAAGAGAACAGTTATATAATGTACACCAAGAAGATTAAACAAGCAAATGGCTCATGCTCATGTCTAGTAAGTAAACACATGGTACATTTGTAGACATAATTTCCATATTTCATAAAATGAAATTATATATTTTAAATGACATCAGAATTGTGACAGTTCTTTGAGCGTTGTGGCCACAAAGAAGTGGTTTTGGCAAAGGTAAAGCTAAATGACTTAAACGTCCGAAAGTACTCAGTAGTACTGGCACATCTATAACATCCCTATTAACCCTTTTTTCATATAATCAAAACTTAAGTATAGTTTTCTTACTTAAAAAAAACGGTTGACCGGTAATCCTGAATTGCAAAAAACGAAACCGGGTTCTTCATAATTTCAAATATTCGAACTATTCGAAAACCGGTTTCTGGGGTCAACTATGTAATTCGATACGAAAGAAAAAGCTTTCGAATTTGTATAATTATAGCATGTAAATTCAAAACCATTTCCTTTCGAATCGAATTACAGAGTAGACCGCCTGGAAAAAGTCGAATAATCGATCACCCTAGTGTCATGCAATTTTAAAAACTTATTAACTTACGTGACATTTCTGATGGACCGTTTGATGTAGAATCATTGCTGTTGCTGCAATTAAACAGTGACGCAAAATGCTTGTTACTTGAAGTACTGCTCATAAGTTCTTGTATAGTTTGTGTCAAGTCGAATCGCGAATGAGGAGTTTCTTCTTTTATAGGGTTTAAGTGTAAATCAGGGAACCTTTCACGTGACGCGCTGCGTCTGACACGATCACGATCACGACTGCGAGATCGATCTCGGCTGGAGCGTCTTCTTGGACGGTCGCGGCTGCGGCTACGAGAACGATCTCGCTCACGATCACGGTAATCCCTTCGACGATCACGTTCCCTATCGCGACTGCGAGAGCGTCGCCGACTGCCACGTCTTGAATCGTAGCCGTCATATGTTCGAGAACGACTTCGACATGAACGTGAATCACGCTCCCGATCTCTATCCCGCCGTCGGCGATCACGATCTACATCACGGTCTCTACTACTTCGATCAGTACGCTCACGACTAGTTCTATCAGTGACATCACGACTTTCACGTTTACGATCGCGGTCCCTATCTCTGTCACGGTTTTTATCACGTTCACGTTCCCTCTCTTTATCTTTATCGTAATCTCTACCTCTTGAACGGTCCCTAGAGAAAAGATTTTTATTGATATGTTGTCCAATATATGCATAAGTAAATTACCTTTTCTTTTTGCTTTTGTCTCTATCCTCACGATCCTTGTCACTACGATCTCTATCTCTACCATAATCTTTAGATTTCGAAGGTGAGCGATCACTTTTTGAAGACTTAGACTTTTTTATATCAGACTTTTCATGATAAATGCCGTCTTCATAAATTGTAGATGGTGCACCCATATTTGCCCCATTGTCGTAAGAATCAGGAGGCAAATTATCGCCAATTCCCATTGAAGATATTTCCATACCTTTTAAGAAATTCACTTGACACTTTTCTTTTAGTTATATGTGTGTCGTTTAATATCTTATTCTTTTGTTTTCTTAACAAAAATCAATTTTTCTTATGAAATTCACACGTCTAAAAATCTGCAGAGCAGCTGAAAAATTTTCATGCAGGAAAAATGGCGACGTTTGACTTTTACATAATGATGCCATATGTTTAATTTCAACAAACTCAAGGCAAGGTTGCCAGATGATTTTAATTTTCATCAATCATCCCTGTTGCCGATTCAGCTATTTTCTCGTCAAATCTAGCGATTTATAAGTTCATTTTGCGGGAAAAAATATGATTTAGCTATTAGCGGGAAATCTAGCGATTTTTGTCGATCGTAATTCGCTTTAAAATGTAAGCTTGTTTAGAAGCGGTGAACGTATAAGATGCAAACTATACAAAAAAAGATGATTAATTAGCGCCACAATTGTGCAGTTTTAAAGGTAAGCTAATGTAATGTCCAGCCTAACATCCTTCTTGATAAGTGCTTTTATACATAAGTAAATACGTTTATATTATTAATCCTTTGAATAGAGTTTCAGATAACTGTTATGTTTGCATGTTTTATTACACTTGAAAAATGTAGTACTCCAAAACGGGAACTCACAATACTAAAACTAGCAGGTTTGTCAGCACTACTTTTACTCCATAATTTGAAGAGATTTTTAACTGGGGAAGTCCCGAAGTAACGGAAATGGTAAATTACATATGTTTCTGTATATACCAGAACCGATACAAACAAAACTGGTGCAAATAGGTATATCTGTGCAGTCCTATAAAATGTATATCTATTTTAATAAAAAAAGCCTTTTATTAACCTATTACATTACTTTTATTTGGTATCTTATAAAATTTGTAGGAAAATTTGTGAAGTACCAAAGAAGTTAACAAGTTACCGTAAAATTTTTGAAACAACCTAAAAATAAATGTATTTTTTTAGCTATTTATCGCTACATTTTCAAGTCATTTTGAAATTTAGCTATTTTCTTATATACTTTAGTCTTAGCAAATCATCGGTTTGTTTCTGTTTTGATGTATTGGACAAAATGTGTTTTCAAGAAAATCGATGAAGAATGTTTAGTTCATTAGTTTTATAAAAATACACGATAGCATTTTTTGTTTAATAATAAAAGTAATAGATGTATATGTTTTTTATTCAAACTTAAGGTTGATAAACTTTTTACATCCAACATGAAAAGTTATTAGGATTTAAAGAAAAAATGACAAAAATCTTTGGCAAGGCATTAAACATTCATAACAACAATATTGTTCACTACTTGCTCAAGTGGTTTAAATTATTCTATATATTTAAGTAGATATAAAAGAAGGTGAAAATATCAGTTTTATTCATATAACATGACTTTTATAAGTAAAACAAAGGAAGAAATAAACGACAGTGATTATATTTAATAAAAGAAGTTGTATTAATAAAGAATAAATATCAATTAATCTCATTTACAATAGTTAAATTATTGTACTTTGCTTTGATTTACGTTCTGTGAGTAGAATATGCATTAATATACATTATAACAGACTTGAATGACAATGTTAATACTCTTTCTTGAGAAATGTGCCAAGTATGAAAAAAATTGTTGATTGCCGTAAAACAGACTTTACAATGTTCAAAAATTGTGGAAATGACGAAAATTTTCACCTCTATATCTCCAGATATATTCAAGATATCGGAAAACTGATAACAAATTTATAAAGAGGACACATTATTCATATATAATCAGTCAATAACTCAATTTTATTAAAAATGTCCCATACATCAAAACAGAAACAAACCGAATTGGCCAAATGTGGCGAAGGTTATCAGTTCCTGAAGAATCCAAGAAGATAAGTGTCTATGAAATATTTGTGTGTGAAATATTGAATGAGTGCAGATACTAGTGATGAGCGCAAGGCACATTTAATTTGATATGCCTTGGATGAGCGATAACGCGATTTTTTAATAGTGTTGCTCCTTGTGAATGTGATTTTTAAATCGCTGTTCTTTTAAACTGTGACTGTGATCACAGTTTAGCAGTATTTGTTTGTAGCAGTTCTGTTATTTTAAGAAAATCTAATAAGAAGAGCTGCAGTGAAATTAAACTGTGACTGTGATCACGGTTTAACACATTTCAGCTCTTCTGCTTTAAAAGTATTTACTAGTATTGGTACTTTGATAAATACTAATGAGAAGAGCGACAAGAACAAACAATTAGCAATCAACCCCGTCCAAATATTGAGATTTTCGTATAAGAGGCAGAGAGACAAAAATGGCAAATATGAACAAGTGAGATGTACATAGTTGCCAAAAATGACGATTTGACACGATTTGACGATTTTTGTTATAGACAAAAGCTGAAGGTATAAAAAATTTCATGTGGTCTTATCTAATGTTAAGTAAGCATATAAGAACAATCACAGTCTGTATAAAAGAACTATATTTCCAAAACCTGTTACTTGATAAATTCAGTCACAGTTGTGATTAGTGATTTTTCAATCTTTGTGAAAAAAGAACAGGTTTCAAAATATCGCTCAACTCTAGCAGATACTGTTTGCATGTAATGTTTGTATGTTAAACAGTAGTTGCGCTCAACAATAATTTGACCGGAGCATCCATACCTACGTACTCGTATGTGTTTATGTATGTGGATTGTACATACATATGTACATAAGAGCAAATGTGTCTGCCTGAAAACCCCACCCTTGAACAGTGCTTCCAAAAACACCATCACATCAACATGATTATCTGTCCGGCAGACATAAAAAAACTGAGCAAATAAATAGTCAGAGTCTAAACACAATGTTTGCGGTGCGGTGCGATTTCTCGTTGCGGGAGAGAAAAATAAACATAATACAACGGAAGACGGCGCCGGCAATACTTGTAGTTGTTTGTTTAAATTTTCGTTAATTTTTTTGTGCATACATTTTTATAACTAAGAACAAAAAATTATTAACATTTTATACATTCGCAGATATATTTGATATATTTTTTAAACTTTTATAATCTATGGCAAAAATGTTTGAACTTCAAAATCATGTTTTTTTACAAATATGTTGTGAACACAGCCAATTATTCAAAAACTACGGCAACGTCAGCAAGAGAAAGAGTATCGAAAATTGAGAGAATAAAAAACTCAGCAATGAAAATAAAATAGATTTTAATTTTATTCCGTCCCGCACTGCGGTTTTTTACTTCAAAATCGTATGGATTCCCGCACCACAATAAATAATCATTACATTGTGTTCAGACTCTCACTTAAAATTAAATTTTTTATTATAAGATTTTATATTTATATTTAGAAATATTTGTATGAAATTTAGAATATTTCATACAAATATCTTGTTGACTAAACTCGAAAGAAAAATAAAATTTTATTTTTCCATCTCGTTTCTTGGAAAACTAGTTTTTTTTAGTTATGACGTCATAAGTAAATGAGCGATATGTACTTGATATTATGAGAAGGTCCGATAACAGAGAAAGAATCAGTAATATGATATATGTATGTACATATGTAAAGAAAATTTTAAATTGCGAAAATATATAATCCCTTATCGTGGTTGGCGTATTTTGACTTCCACCAGACGTGTTTGTAATAGATTAAATAACACCGCAACATGTTTTCTTTAATCTAGGACCAAAATATCGAAGTCGAAATATGCCAACTACGATAATGCCCATTATATATGTAATTCATTGTTATAAGAGTTATTCTGTCTTATCGTGGTTGGCGTATTTCAAACACGACTACGACTGTTTGGTAATAGATTAAAGAAGACTTCAACAGTTTTTGTTTAATCTATTAATAAACAGTCGTAGTCGTATTTGAAATACGCCAACCTCGATAAGGCATATTATATAACAGTTTGTATATTAATAAAATTGTATTCGTTTAAATTTGAATTTTTTCAAGATTTTGTAAAAAAAATTTGTTTCCAAACGTTTCAAATTTGTATTATGTTGCCTATTTTCGATTCCCTTCTAAATAAATAATTTAAATAATGTGTATTGCATAAATCATCATTAGATAGATAAATTATTTTTTATTTTCCAAAAAGTACTTCAGTTTCTTTATTTTAACAAAAATTCGTTTAAAAACATATTTTTTCAATAAAAATTTAAAACGAATTTTTTTGGAATTTACAAAATCTACCCTTAAATATGTAAAAAAAAAACACATTTACAGCTTGAATTTAATTGTTTATTATGCTTTTTACAGTAGAACGACAACCGAATTATATATGTACATACATATCGCTCCTTTATTGCAATAGAGGCTTAAATCAAAAAAAGTTTTGAAGAAAATAAGTATTAAGTTTTCAATTTGCATACAACTCAATGAGGGTATAAAATATTTTCTTTTCTCAAGAGTTGCGTGTAGAAGCCTTTAAAATAAATTTTTACACAATATCAAATATGATATAACTATTTTTTCTACATTATCACCTTCAAAAACTCAAGTTTTGAGATGTGTATGAATAATTTGCAATAAAGGTGCGATATTTATGTTTTTTAAGCACTCTCTTTAAATGGAACGTTATTAGGAACCATAACGTGTACAGTCCCTGGAATTATTCTTGCTTGCAAAGTATCGCATCCAATCCGTTCACCATCTACTGTTAATATACCACTGTTGTCGTGTGGTTCTAATCGAAAAGCAACAACTCTTTCTACTCTAATATAATCAGTATTACTTTTTGGTAAATGCGAACCGGTACTCATGTTAATGAGAAAATTAAATAATTGCGACCGACTTATACCTCCACGTATCATAACTAGATAAATTATGCCATCATTTAGTTTCGAATGTGGTGAAAAGTAACAATCACTTCCTAAATGTGTTTGATATACAGCATGAATCATGACAAATTCTCCTTCTTCGACAAACCATGTATTAGGAAGGGGATCTTGGAGCGAAGGAAATGTATTTTTATCAAATTGACCAATCCGTGAAGCATTGAATTCTTCAATACTTTCGGAGCCAACTGTGCTCGTTTCAAAGCAATCGCTATTATCTGCAATACTATGATAAATACTTTCAGCGACAGAATAGTAAGTACTAACTCTTGAACCAGATGAAAGCAAACTATCACAGCGGGAGCGAGGCTGATTGGCAATAGTTTCCAAAGATATCACATCTTCGAATTCCAAGTTGCAGAGACTTGACAAGGCGTACTTATTTGATTCACACGATGGCGGAAAGGTGTTGTAACTCATACTATGGGTTAAATTAGTTTTATTTGTGGAGTCTGAAGTAGTTTGTTGATTGGAATTATTTGTTGGCAAATATGATATTCTACCACGATATGTACGTAAATTTATTAAACGATGGAGTGTCCAAATCGTAAATCTTTGATATCCTAGCGATCGTAAACGCTCACTTTCAATATCAATATCAGAAATTAAGCCCCATCCGACTGATAAAAAGGAATAAGTGACCTAAGAAAATAAATTTATTAAAATGTTTGAAACGATTGAAAAAAGTTTATACTTTATCCTGTTGTTCTATTTCTACTATATCCATAAGCGCCGATTGCCCAGCAACAAGAGACAATGCTGCTCCTAAAATTGGATTGGGTTCATATGGTTCTCTAAAATATACAATAAATAGCATCATAATTATTACTTCAGAATATTTAATACATACTGAAAATAATGAGCAATAGAACGGGCTAAGCCATTACCCGATCCGCAAGGAACGATACCAAGCGTTACATTATTTATAGCAACCTCCCAATCTTTGCGTTTCAGTAGACCGTTTAGTATTTCGTGAAATAAACCGTCACCTCCAATAGCAACAATTCCACTCCAATTGGACATGCTCTTTTGACGCAAAAAGTTAAATGCATAATTGGAATGTTTAGTAATATGAAGATCGTATGCAACTTCTGCCTCATTAAGAATTGTTACAACATGTTGATTGAATAATTCGCGAGCTTTCCCAGAACCTGACTTTGGATTCAATAGGATAAGAAGACGTTTCGCCTCAAATTGCTTTTGTTCCTTCCCAAAAGGTGAGATACATTGAATATTACAAAATAGCAAATGATTATGCCTATGGGATTTTAGAGCAATGTACCACTTTTTAGCCTCCCGCATATTATCTTCATGATTATCATATGAACGGAAACGTAGTGTAATAACAGTACGCTCGCGCCGCGATGTTTTCCTGAGATTCTTTTTAAGCACGTATGCAAAAACATATAGATATGCATCTTCAATTTCTTCAACTTTGTTCTTTGAAGTGATCTTCGGTGTACACGCTCCACATGTACCAACAGCCGCGAACCTTGTTGATTTCTGAACCCAAACACAACGTCCTCCAATAATATCGCAAATATCTACCAGATGGTCCTTATGTCCTGCGGGTGTATCACGTCTCAGCAACAATCCGCCGGAGTTGAGGATAACATGAACTACATTTCCTTTTTTACTGTTTGAATAAAATGTGTCTCTTAGTTCTTTAGAAAAAGGATTTGTATCACCTAATTTCTCAGAATTTTTTTCGCTCTTATTTGAAAATTGTTGCATTTTACTTGTATCCTTTTAATTTCATCTTTCATTTCTATTTCACTTTTAATACCTATTAAAGCCTAATTATTTTATTCCATGCAACCCATAGACTACAATGCAACTGCTGTGATTAAAGTTTTAGCTGCTGGAAAAATGATTGTTGTCAAAATTTGTTTACATTTCGTTTTATACACCCAGCATACATAAGGGTTTGATGTGCACCTCGAGAGGTGTATGTATGGATGTGTATATTTTATTTATTTATTTTTTAGCCTGGCATTACAGTAATAAACAAAAAACAATAATTTGTATTTAAAAGATTGATACTTAATTGAAAGCACGATCAGGAAAACTTAATTAATTAAATGTTATATTTTGAAAAACTCATATTGAAGTAAGGCATCACTGTAATGTAATAACGCCTTTATAATGGAACACTGTACTAGGGCTGCCAGGTTCATCGATTTCTCGCCAAATGTGGCGATTTTTCAACTTGTTTGACGTATAAATTTTGGATTTGGTGACATGGCGATTTATTTATTTTATTTAAAAAAATTTCAGTTAAAAATTTTTGCAATTCATGAAAATTATAGCATTTTTTTTTGTGAGCAATATGCTGCACTTACTCTGCCTCTTAAATATCTTTGTGCTCTTTTCTGAGAAGTATGTGTTATTTTAAAAATGTAATGCTAGGAACACTACTGAGACGAACGACGAAATTTTCGGTGCGAACTTTCATCATGAAAAATAAAACACATTTGTGCATATGAAAATGAACACAACACCGCCGTACAACGAAATTCGTCGAGCGTGACGAACTCTGAGATAGATTTATTTCTATTTTGTACGCTGACGAAGGACGAAAAAACAAAATTGAGAGAAAATTCTCTCTCTCTCTCTGTTTCTGTACACACAACAACCAACTTTATCAAATATGAGAGAGGAATTCGGTGAATAAATTCGTCGTTATTGTGCTTCTCACGACGAATTTACGCAGCGAATGCTTATCGACGAATTCGTCGACGTGGACGAAATTCGTCGTTCGTCCCAATTGTGTTCCGAGCATAACACGTTCTTTTCGCATGTTACCCTTAAAATGAAGAAAATATTACATGTTCAATACTCATTTTCATGAAAGGGGCATTACTGCAGCATTATATTAACAGATGGTGTTGTTATTGTTTTTCTCTCTCTTTATTTAGAAGTATTAAAAATACTTTAACAAAACCAAAACAATTAAATTAGTGAAGAAATAAATAAATAAATCTATAAAATTTCTGTCTGTCTATTAATCGTCGGTTTGTTCCTGTTTTGATGTATTAGACATTTTTAATAAAATTGAGTTATTGATTGATATGAATAATGTTCTCCTAAGCGTCAACTTTAACAATATATGAGACTTTGGCGTGGGAATCCAAACGTGCTCCTGGGAAAATTCATCCACGGTTTCTTTTGCCATTTTCGATTAAGTCGATTTTCTCGAAAAAGGTTCAATGGAATTTTAGCACGGTTGTCTCATTTTGTTCTCCTAAGTGTCCACTTTAAGAATATATGAGACTTTGGCGTGGGAATCCAAACGTGCTCCTGGGAAAATTCATCCACGTTTTTTTTTTGCCATTTTCGATTAAGTCGATTTTCTCGAAAAAGGTTCAATGGAATTTTAGCATGATTGTCTCATTTTGTTCTCCTAAGTGTCCACTTTAAGAATATATGAGACTCTGGCATGACAGTTGAACTGTGATCCTGGGAAAATTCATTCACGATTTTCGTTTTATTTCCAATGGAATTCTTAAATTCGTTGCGAGCCTGCTGATATATTTTTAAAAATACCCACAATTTTTCCCCATTTTCCCCCGGTTTTTTTATTCTCAAAATCGAAGCTATTTCGTCGATGCTATCTTGGCGCACTTAACTAATTTATGTGAAATGAAAATAAAAATTGAAATTTAACAATGGCAGAGGTAAATAGTTAGAATTGTGTTGATTTTTAACGTTTATAATAAATTATAATAAACAAACATTTTGTTTCATGCTAGAAACGTACAAATATACAGTGCGACCTTGGCGTAATAGCCGAACCAATGATTCCAATAATGCTATTTTTCTGTCTAAAATTCTTTTGCTTTGTTATTTCAATTGTTTACACACTGATCAGCTGTTTTCTTGCAAGATTTCATTGGATACTGTCTGCGTACTTTTTGAGATATTTTCAGCCGACAGAGTAAAATTGGTCTTACTCTCCCATAAAAATTTACTGAGTATTTGCTGCTGGAAAAGTACCCACACAGACCTTATGTATTAATTAAATAAATAAATAAAAACAAATGTATTATCAAATAAATATTAAGAAAAACTACATAAAATTGATTTTGCCGAGTTTTGGCGATTTTTAAAAACAATTTGGCGAAATAGGTCGAAAAAAACCTGACAGCCCTGCACTGTACATCAGCTGGTGCAAGGCCTATTTATCAGGTCAACGCAATCGTCCTGATGATATTCTGTGTTTTCGTGTTTAAATTGTCAAAAGCTGTTTGCAACACACACTTTAGTTCACGTTTGTGTGTGTTTCTGACAACTTAAACATAAAGTTGTTTTTTGTGTTGCTGTGTTTTTGTCGAGTTGCATAGACCTAATAAATAGGCCTTGAGCTGGTGCAGTTCTCAGCACGTGCAGCTTCATTCAATTGCTCTTGTTTTTGTAAATAGTACAATAATATACATACTTTGTAACAAAAAATAATAATTATTTTCTAAGAATAATTACTAATTGTTTTTAAAGTATCCATAAAATGGTGAAAAAAAACAAGAAATCTGCTGCTGATGCAGTTTATGCCCAAAAGGCACTTAAAAAAGAAAATCCTTTTGCTTCCGCCAAACCAGCAACTTCTAAACGTTTGAATCCCTTTGAAGTTCACATGAACAAGGAAAAATTTCAAATCTTAGGAAGGACATGTAAACACGACAAAGGTTTACCTGGGGTTTCTAGGGCAAAAGCTGTGAAAAGGCGCAAAGAAACATTAGGACAAGAATATATGGAAAGCCATAAAACAAATAAATTTAAAGATCGTCGAATAGGAAAACATTTGAATGCTGATGAAATCGGTGAAGAAGTAATGAATGCTCGATTCTTGGCAGACAAAATGGAGCGAATGAAGCAATTCAAAGAATCTCGCTTTAATCTAAACGATGACGAAATACTGACACATCGCGGTCAAACATTAGAAGAAATAGAGCAATTTCGTGATGAACGATCTGATGATGAACAAGAAAATGACGATAGACTTGATGGTATTATTAAATCATCTTTGGGGAAGTTGAATAATATTAAATGGTTTCTTTTCAGCTGAATTTACTGAAGCTGCTCATTTTGGTGGGGATACAACCGCCGTCAAAGACCGTAAAAGTGCTATTGACGAAATGATTGTTGAACAAAAACGTCGTAAAATAGAAATTGCCCGAGAGAAAGATGAGTTGTTTGATTTGACCGAAAAATTAGATACAAATTACAAGGACTTAGTGGGTTTGGTGGGCAAAATGAATAAAACTGAAATGAAATCCAAAGCTGCACTGGACGACTATGATCGATTAGCTAAAGAGCTAATATTTGAACCTAGAGGCATAGTAACTGATAAGTTGTTATCGGAAGAAGATATCGCTAAAAAGGAAAAAGACCGCTTAGAAAAAATGGAAAACGAACGCTTAAGGCGTATGAGAGCTGATGGCGAAGAAGATGAGGAAAATCAAAAGCCGAAGCATAGATCTGCCGACGATTTAGACGACGGCTACTTTGCTAATGGTGATTATGAAGAAGAGAGCACTTTAGCATATACTATGGAAGGTTTGTGAATTTTTATAAATTAAAATGTTTATATTTTTGCAGCAATAACATTTTTTCAGTAAATCATTTTTGCAATTTCTTGGTTTAGTACGATGAAATTTTAACTACCTATTTCAATTGGTTTGACCAAATGTTTTAAGTTGTTGGCTGATATGCAATAAAGTAAAATAATAAGTTCACAATAAATATTTTATTTTCACCGTTTCATATTTTGATCGATACCATTCATATCGAAGTATTCGATAGTTTAAAAAAAATATAGATATATCGATTCCGGACGTTTAAAACTAAAAAAATGTATAGATGTAATACATATTGTGTATAATTCTATAAAAACTTACAGTTCTACGAAAAAAAGAATCTTTTGTGTTAAAAAGCAACTTTCTCCTAAACTAATGGTGCTTTGTTCCAAACTTCGACGAGTGTTTATAAAAAAAATAACACAGGTCAACACGATTTTTAAGGTCGGTACTTTGATAGTAAATTTTCGTGCATATGATACTGAGCTCCAATCTATAAATTACTTTTTTTGAATTGACTCTGTATGTCGAGGTTTTCCGTTATTAAGAAATAAATTTAGTAAAGTGCGACTTTGACCCGCGCACGAAGGGTTCCGTACGGACACGAGACACATACATATGTAATTCAATACGAACTTTAGTAGCCTATATAAGTATATATATATATAGAATCTTCAAAATTCACAGACATGGTACTACGATAGTTTGTGCTGGGTCACACGACTTTCTATTTTCACGGTTGTCACAAGACTACTTATTTTTCCTATAAAACTCATTCATGTCAGTTTATTCAAAAGCATGCTTGCTATGATCAATAAATATTTTCAAGACTACAGTGTACTACTATACAGTGTAACCCAGACACACTCTATTCAGGCGAACTTGCCTGGTATTACCATAACTCTCCGACACGGCCATCCTGACCATTCACGCGTCCCCGCGTGGACTGCTGATTTCACGACATGGCTTTTATATTTTACCCTGACGACACAGGCCATACTTGTGTTCCCACTGATTTTATCCGCACTCAACAGATATGAGTTTTTTTCTCTTTTTTTTTTAATCATACAAAATGATTTTTTAATGTAGCCATACACCACATTTCTCCATTACATTCCAAATCCAAGTTCTTCAATTTTAATCTGTATACAACAGCTTTTTAAGAATAGTGCTTTTTTAAGCACAATTGAACTTCTATCGCTACCAGATAGCGATCTGAAGTGCATCTCCAAGCACAATTTAACTTCTATCGCAAACAAATAGCGATCTGCAGTGCTTCTCCAAGCACAATTTAACTTCTATCGCAAACAAATAGCGATCTGCAGTGCTTCTCCAAGCACAATTTAACTTCTATCGCTATCAAATAGCGATCTGCAGTGCTTCTCCAAGCACAATTTAACTTCAATCGCAAACAAATAGCGATCTGCAGTGTTTCTCCAAGCACAATTTACCTTCTATCGTTTTTCAACTTAACCGTCCTAAACATAATCTCCAATATCACCGCAGACAACCGTAGCCAGCGTTATAAAATTACAATTACAATTCTTTTTCTCCCCACATTTGTTTGTTTGTATTGTTTTCCACCAAAAAAGGTTGTAAACCGTCAATTCCCTATTTTATTCTAACATTTATTTACTTCTATTTACGACAAGATATTTTAACAACACTAAATGTTACTATTGTAAGTGGCAAACGATACAGGGAGAAAAATAACCATTATCAGCTTCATAGTTACAAAGTTCATTCGCTACAAATTGAAAATATTATTAAACATCATTATAATCACACAATGTTGGCATTTTCCTAAGTCTATCACGGGCAAATTTATACGTTCGATTTGAGTCAAGAGCAATCAACTCATATCTGTCATTTTCAAGGACTCTATTTACTTTGAATGGGCCTCTAAACTTAGGGTCCAATTTAGTCTGATTCCGCTCTTCGTTTTGCATTAGTACAAGATCACCTTCTTGAAAATACGTTACTCTGGCTTTATCCCTATCAAATCGAGCTTTCTCATAAACTGCACTATGCTCCATATTAGAAACTGCTTGCTTACGTTCATCTTCTATATCTAGTATTGGCTCATCATCGTTCACAAGCATCATTGTCAAAGATCTAGCTACTTTACCGATAAACAATTCAAGCGGGGTTTTCCTGGTGACACGATTAATAGTACAATTTAACGCCAACTGAATGGATGGTAAAGCTTGTTGCCATGATTTTTCTCGGTCACTTTCAGCTGCAGTGAGTAAATCTTTGAGTGTACCCATCACACGTTCAACCTGACCGTTTGCTCTTGAGCTCCCCGTCGCAATTAAGTGTAAATCAACATTATGCAACTTAACAAATTCACGGAACTCCGAACTTGCAAAACAGCGACCTTGATCAGCTATTATTCTCGATGGTGCTCCGAAGAGTGATAGGCCAAACAAGACAGCTTCAATGCTACTTTTGTTATCTATACGCTTGGTATGATACAACACTGTATATTTTGTGAATGCGTCTATTAATACAAAAATATACTCTTTCTCATCGTTCTTACCACTTAACTTACCAGTTGCATCAATATGCAAAGTATGCCATGGAACTGCAAATTTTCGGTATTGAATGAAGCTCAGCTTGAATCTTGCCACTATGTCTTTTAGCAATCTTACATGTAACACAATTCTCAACAAACTTTCTTACGTGTTTGGACATGAACTCAAACCAACAACAATCATAAAGTTTTTCCAAAGTTTTCTCATACCCTAAATGCATCAATGACTAATGCGTACAATTGATTACCGACCAACTAAGAGACTTTGGTATGATAGGCAGACAACGCAATCTACCATTTCGCAGTATATTCCTATACAACACACCCGATCTAAGCTCATAAGTTTTAAGCAAATTGTTATCTAACAGTTGTTTGTTAAATTTATCAACTAGTGTAGAGATAACCGAATCTTTTTGCTGTTCAGCAATCAGCCATGTACCAGAGAGTTCCATAATATTAATTTCCTTTCTTGTTTGAGCTACATTTTCTACCAACTTATCAGGTAATGGGTTTCTTGAAAAGAAGTCTGCATGAGCCAAGCGTTTCCCTTCTTTATAAACAACATCAAAATCATATGATTGAAGGAATGCCCACCATCTGTGAGCTCTTGGAGTTAGATCTAATTTATTACGAGCGGATCGTAAGGAGTTACAGTCAGTTACAACAGTAAACCGCCGAGCAAACAAGAAGTGGCTGAAATGTTTTATAGCATTCACTACTGCTAGAGTTTCCAACTCATAAGAGTGATATTTTGACTCTGCAACGCTTGTTCTTTTACTAAAGTATGCAATAACACACAACTTATCCGCCTGTCTTTGCATCAACACTGCACCATAGCCTAAGGAGCTAGCGTCTGTATGCAGCTCAATACAACAGTCAGGATCAAATATTTTAAGTACTGGCGAACTAGTTAGTATTGAAATAATCTTCTGCCTAATATCCTCATATTTTGTCTGCCACTCAAGTTTGTGCTGATTACGCGACGTTAATGCATATAAAGGAGCCATTTCATTCGAAAACTGTGGAATAAATTGTCGAAAATACGATGCCAACCCAATGAATTGTCGCAATTGTGTGACTGTTAGAGGTGGAGGTAAGGCCACAAGGGCCTCAATTTTTCCTGGATTTGGCCGTACTTCCCCCTGACTGACTTCGAACCCTAAATATTGTATCTTCTTCTCAAATTCTCATAAATTTTAAGGAATTCGCAGATAACTGAACGGATATGCCCTGACTCAAAATCTCACGTCCCATCATTACATCGTATTTCAAATATTTGTCGGGTAAAACATGGAAAAGAATTTCAATTGTCATTTCATCAATAATTATGTTAGTCAAAATTTGTGCAGTACTACTAACACTTGATTGCCCAATGCCTGTCATAAATACAGAATTATTAAATCTCTTACCACTAAACTTATTTGCTATAGCCTCCTTGATTAAAAAACATTCTGCACCAGAGTCAAAGATTACACCATACCTTGCACCATCTTGTTGAATTGTTGTCGTTGGTGTGGCTATACAGCAAACGTCCACTCTCTTCTCATTTGTTTTGTTGAATTTGCTACCAGTTTCTTGACCAACTCGAATAAGATTGCAGTTGGTAGCAATATGACAAACTTTGTTACATTTGAAGCAGATGACTTGTTTGTTTCTGATTGACGTTTCGTTTTGTTCCGAACTTTTTTTATTTCCAAATTTATTTTTGTCAACATATGACAACGACATGCGATCTTTTTCTGGACACACAAACGCTTTGTGCCCAATTTTACCGCACGAGAAACACTTGGACCTCATGTTGGATGATGATGTTGATAATCTTCTTCTTTTAGCTTCCGGTTCACATTGTAAGGCACTAAGTTGCTGCAACATTTTGTTCCAAGTACGAACGTCTGTGGTATATGCCAAATGGCGGACTCTGTAATCATATTTTGACAATTGTGCCATTGTCAATGCCACCGCAATCTCTTCTCTAGTATTGTTCTCCCAGTTGTTGGTTAAATTGGCATAGAAGTTAGCTGCCCAAGACGCCATGCTTTCATTGCCATTGGGTTTATCTTCTAACGCAGCAGTCAAAAATGACGTAGAGGTCTCCGAGCTGTCAAATTGCTCCAAAAATGAGGCTTTGAACTCAGCCCAGTTCATTTGTGGAAATGAAACCTGCGTGAGCTATATTGAAGCTTGACCTTTGAGTACTCGATGAAGTGCAATCATTAATTTGGTAGTGTTTGCAACATCGTCACCTACACATATATACGCCATTGCAATCCAAGCTTTCGCATTATTGCCTTTTGCATCAGGATTGAATTCTGGTAAGCATATCTCCCGTTTATTTGGTGCTTTCAGGGTCTGAATGATGTCACGAAAAGTTTCGCTTTGTTGAAGTATCAACCGTTTCCAAACATCGACATCTTGCCCAGAATTGGCTTCGAATACAGGCTGCTTCGATCCCACTTCTGATATAGAATCTTCAAAATTCACAGACATGGTACTACGATAGTTTGTGCTGGGTCACACGACTTTCTATTTTCACGGTTGTCACAAGACTACTTATTTTTCCTATAAAACTCATTCATGTCAGTTTATTCAAAAGCATGCTTGCTATGATCAATAAATATTTTCAAGACTACAGTGTACTACTATACAGTGTAACCCAGACACACTCTATTCAGGCGAACTTGCCTGGTATTACCATAACTCTCCGACATATATATATATAAGTATATATAAGTTTTGGGATTTATTTTATTTTGGCAATTTTTTTTATTTTGGCGATTTTTTAAATTTTGGCGGTTTTTGGGGTTTTTTTATTTTTTTTTGCGAATTTTTTGTTTTGGCGATTTTTTTTTTAATTTTAGCGATTTTCGGTTTTTGGATTTTCTTAATTTTTTGCGACTTTATTTATTTAGGCGTTGTTTTGTAGTTTTGACACTTTTTTTTCTCATTTTGGCGTTTTTTTTCGGTTTTTGGCGATTTTTCAATTTGGCGATTTTTTTTCTTATTAACAATTGTTTTGTTACTGGAGCCTTTTTCGGGTTTGGCGATTTTTTTTCGGTTTTTGGCGCTATTTTTTATTTTGGCGATTTTTTTAATTTGGACGATTTTTTCGAATTTTGCGACTTATTTTATTGTTAGAATTTCTTTTAATTTTGGCGATTTTTTTCGTTTTGGCGATTTTTTTTGAATTTTTGTAGATTTTTTTTTGGTTTGACGATTTTATAATTTTCAGATTTTTTAGTTTTACCGTTTTTGAAAATTTCAAGAGTTTACCTCTTACGGTTTCCAAGATATAGCATGTTGTTAAAATTACATAGCCAAAATTGCATTAACTGATAGACCACTCTTTAATTAAAATTTTTTAAATTTTAGTGTTAATTGTTGTAGTCTATACAAAAATACACTAATTTTACATATTTCAAGTGTCAATATACGTAGTACATTCATACAATTATATGTATATTACATGGGATTTTAAAATTTTTCGTTGCTCGTTTTGGAACGCCCTTTAATTTTTAATTCTCATGTATTTTTTGTTGTAGCAACCAAGGTTCTACATACTCTGTCCAAATTTCAGGTCCGTTGCTGTTACGGTTCCTGTGGAAATACCGTGTGACGGACAGACGGATAGCGTAGCGAAAAGAATAGGGTTCCTTTTTTCACCTTTCGATATATGAGACATCTAAACCTCTTCCGAAAAATCTGAAAAAAATCTCAAAAATACTTGACCCTATAAGCTTTCAAATTATGCTTGAGTACCAATGAAAATACAAAAAATTTTTTTTGGGACACTATTGTGCATGTTCCCTGATTTTAAAGTTTCTTGGATGTTGATTTCCATCACTTCAATAGCGACGATTTGTTTGAATTTAGGAAAACGGTAAATATGAATTCACTTCATGTACTGATTAAGAAGGCTTTTAAAAGACAAACTCTTGGAACTACTTCATATTTTTTGCTGGGTTCATTGATATTATTGATTTTATGATACGAGTACTACAATAAACAGAAAACGAATCTAACTTGTGTTATTTGAAAATATTTTAAAGGTACATTGGGTGGCAGTGATACTACAGAAAATATAATTACGGAAGATGAAAATGTTGTTGAAGAAGTGGAAGCTAGTGATGACGATGAAGAAGTTGATGATGATGAAAGTGTTGATGAAGAATCCTCGAGCGGTGAAGAAGAAGGGGACGACTTCAGTGATTTAAAAGTAACAGACTCGGAAGAAGAAAGTGATCAGCCTGCACCAAATGATGATAAAAAGGGGAAAAATAAAAATAAAAGTAAAAGTGGGCAAAATGAAACAGATGTGAAAACGACTGTGGAAAGAACTGATCTTCCATTTACAATCGATATGCCTAAAACGTATGAAGAGTTTTCAAAATTGTTAAACGAATACAAAATTCAGGATCAATCGATTATAGTAGAACGGCTTATTAAATGTAATCATCCAAAACTAGAAGGTGTTAATCGTGAAAAAATTGTAAAACTGTTTGCTTTTTTGCTACAAGTTTTAAATGAAAGATTTTCGGATGCCAGCCAGGAGGATATACGAGCCCACTTCCAATTTCTATCAGCAATGATGCCACACCTTTATGATTTAATGCACTTGAATCCTGAGAAGATGTCGAATGCCTTATTAAATGTGATTAAGGAGAAATATGAAGAGTTTAAAAAGAATCCTAAGCAATTTCCTTCTCTGGAAGCTTTAATTTATTTAAAATTAGTGTCAAATTTGTGTTCCACCTCGGACTTCAGACATCCCATCGTTACTCCGAGCTATATATTTATACAACACATTTTATCAAAATCCCGAGTGCGAAGTCGTCAAGATGTAGCTATGGGTCTATTTTTAGTTACTTTGAGCTTGGAATATGGTCAAATTTCCAAAAGATTTTTGCCTGCTGCTCTTAATTATCTATTGGGTATTGTATACCTTAGTATACCAAAACGACCAGTAGAGGTAATTAAAATTGTTCCACCTTTTCAAAGTCAAGGTGTATTAAACAAACTACTTGCCATACCAGAAGACTCGAATGACTATAGAGACATTAAAGAAGAACCTTTAAAAGCTGAAGATTTAGTAATACAGACATTTTCCAACGATTTTAAAGTGAGATCATTGAACCAGTGTTTGAAATTACTTCAAGATGCCGTTGAATTGGTTAACGAGAATATAGGCTGCAACTTTTTGGCTGTGCCAGTATTGAAAATGATGGAAAAATTACCACTAACCGCTTATCCATCATACGTCGAAATTAATTATGAAAAAGCAAAATCAGCCTTAGAAACGCTGGCCAAAAAACCTCTCACCAAATTGGTACCTCCCGAAAAGAAACCGAAAGCCTTGCGTCTCCTAGAGCCTCGTTTTGAAACAGTATACGATGATAAACGACGTCCTAAATTGTCGGCAGAAAAAGAAGAAAAGGTCAAACTTATGGCTAAAATTAAACGAGAAACTAAAGGTGCAATGCGAGAAATACGTCGTGACACAGAATTCATACAAAAAATGCGCTTATCTCAGCAGTTACAAAGGTATGTATATTTTTACACATTAATGATTTTATTAAATTACAACAAAACCCTTCCTTGCTTCTACAGTGACAAAGAACGTCGTGAAAAAGTTAAACGTATTTATGCCGAAGCCTCTTTGCAGCAAGGCGAACTTAATGCCATGGATCGAGCAAAGAAAAAGAAGAAATTTTAAATCACCGTTTATTATTATGATGTGTAAACTATGTGCAGATTTCTTAGTAGAAATAAAACGTTTTACTTTTTTTTAATTTCAAAAGTTTTTATTTTCTATTTCTCTTTTGATATTTCACGACATCTCAGTGTGGCTGCTTCTACGGCACCAGCTACGGCTCCGCGAAAATTAGCTTCTTCTAAGTGCTTTAAGCCAGCTGCAGTTGATCCCGATGGACTTGTTACGTTATCTTTTAAAACTCCGGGATGTTCTTTTGTATCTTTCACTAAAAGGCCAGAACCCATAACAGTTTGGGACGCTAAACGGTATGCCATATCTCGCGGAATCCCCATCCGAACAGCACCGTCAGCTAAGGCTTCTATCATAACAAAAACATATGCCGGTCCACTGCCACTTAGAGCAGTTATTGGATCTAATAAATATTCGTCAACTTCCTCACACGTTCCAATAGCTTCTAAAAGTTTCTGGGTGTTTTGTGCATCTTCATCGGTAGCTTTAGATCCACGAACAAATACTGAACATCCCGATTGTACCAGAGCTGGTGTATTTGGCATTACCCTAATAACGCGCGAACTAGATGAAAGATTCTGAAAATATACATGTTTTAAGTTTTACTAAAGAATTCTAAAGTTAAATGAAATATTTAAGTGGGCGCAGTAACAATGCTTTTAATACGTGTTTATTACCTTCAGCTGCATATTGAGAACCTTTATTCAGTATATGCCAACTCGTAAAAGCTAACTTCTCAGTGGAGCGAAATAACTAGTTAATTGTCTCATTATAGTAAAAATAAATGATGTGCCTTCAATAAGATGGTTTAAATATGCTTACTAATTTATATGTATGTATGTATGCAAAAAAAATTTATTTTTCAATGGTTTTTGGTTGTATCAAAAACACAAATATTTTTTTACAGTTAGCATATTTTGTCAGAAAAAAATATGATTTTTTTTAATATATATATTTTTTAATGAATTTGTGAGATCTTTTACTCAATCCCCCTTATCGTGGTTGGCGTATTTCGACTCTTACTACGACGTTTTTGTAATAGATTAAAGAACACGGCAACATATTTTCTTTAATCTAGGACGAAACTGACGTAGTCGAGATCAAAATACGCCAACCACGATAAGGCCCAATATGTACTAGATATAAGAACTGAAAAGCTGCAAGAAAAAAACTTAAACAGAAAAAAATACCATAACCAAACAACTTAAGCCTGACTGAAAGCCTCTTCCAGAGATCAGCACTTTTTAATCGCAATTTATTCACCCATACCCAACAAAAAAAGTGATGAAAAAAGTAGGAAAAGCACCTCAACTACTAATACGAACCACAGCAAACTCCGAGCAAAAAGTAGTGAATTTTACGTTAGCGTGTCATTGGAGCGAAGTGTTTTGTTTTTGCCAACCCGTGAGTGAATAAGATTTACTTTTTATTTGCTATAAAAACTCTAAAATAAGGTGTGATTCTTTATTGGTGAAGTAAATCCAATATATTTTACATTTAGGAAGTGGTTATTAACCACTTTTCCAAAGCACTTAAATCTATGCTTTAGGAAGTGGTGCTTATTCACTTGTTTATTAACCCACTTGGAAAGCCATTTAATTCTTAAAATATTCTACTCATTAAAATAATTGTCTCACAAGAAATAATTTGCCCCCTGTTCCATTTTCTTTTCGTTTTTGAATTTGAAGAAGTTGTATTTTTAAGCATTTAAATCAATAGTTTTGGTGCTTTTTCTACTTTTTTCATAATTTTTATTTTAAATTTAAATTTTTCAGCTCTCTAGTATGATTTTAATTTTTCTAATTTTTTATACCTAACTATTTCTCTCTAAAACATAAAATGAATTTATAAGTAAAAAGAAAAAAAACAAATTAGACCTAGCTACTTCTATATACCAGAAAAAGTGAAAATTTCCCAAACCTAGGAATCATTATTTCAGACTTTTCCGATTTCTTGTACGAAAATATTTCTTTTCAAAATATAAAATATATGTATTTAATTTATAGAGAAAAAATAACATTAATTTAAATTGGTTACTTTTCTAACCCAAAATAAAGTAAACATTTTCCAACCCTGGAGTCATCTCTTTTTTTTTTTTGATTTTTAATACTAGTTTAATTTTACCGAAATGTAAAATATCTTCTGTATATACCTGCAATAAGTTAAACTAATGTATTGCCGAACACGCTGTTGAGCGTGTTCACTGTAGTAAAGCATTTGAAATTGCCCTCATGTCTTAAAAGTTCTTATAAGACGTCTTTTGCAGGTCTTTAATGTGCATATCTACACATATTTTATGAAAAAACTTTCGTATCCATCGATCTTACAGGCAAAAACTCTCTTAACTTACGCTTGCCTTATTAACGTGACTGAGTGCTAAGCACTGACTTTTATAAACACATACTTTAAAATTTATTAATTAATGCCCGTTATTTCTACCCATAGATATCTATTAGTGTACAGATATCTATCGTGTAAGTAAAATTTTATAAGGAAAACTTTTAGGTAAAAACCTTAGACAGATTACCTGTTTGTAGAAATAACAATCATAGATCAGGTAAAACTGAAATGTCGGCAAGTGGAGCAATATGTGTATAAGGGTTAAAAAACATGTGCATACACAATATTTTTTTTAATTAATTAAACTCATTTCATACTTAACTTCATTTCACTCTTCACTGGAAAAAAGTTTTTGTAGCCACTCCCAAATCAAAGATCGGTCTTTTCAATGAGGACTCCTAAAACAAATTCGTATTGAGACGAATATTAATACGAAAATTTTTATCTTTTAAATAGTAAGTGGAACAAAAATTATTCTTGGCAATAATTTAAAAAATAAACATATCAATTCAAAGAATAAAAAATATTCTTCTACCCAACAAACTATACATACTTTTTGTACAATTAACATTTAAAAAGATAAGGCACTTTTCATCACCTCAAGAGGGGAAATGTTTACCTTCAAAAATAAAAGTTTAGAAGATTTTTCCATAAAGCCTACAACGAAGTAAAGTGAACAACACTGCTGAACATTTGTACGCTCGGAGCACTTCTATTTACACATATAGCCTAGCTATTTGCCTATTTATTTTGAAACATGTTAGTTGATCGACGTATGTAATTTGCTACACGTTTTGTAGCAGCATTTTAAAAGCTAAGATGAGAATTGTCCTTAGCTTCACTGTCACTTTTACTAGCGCCCATAAGCGAAACTATCGTGCCTTTCAGAGACGCATATTTTTCAATTTCGGCATCTTTACTTTCGCCTTTGAGTAAGAGTACTTGAAGGTTACTCTGTTTGGCTATATTAGAGTAAATTTGAAATGCCGTAAAATTCTTTAAAAAAATTCAATTGTATATTTTGGATCAATAACGGTTACCACGATAAAAATGTTTAATTTTCTAATAGTGAAAATTTTTCAACGAGTGCACTCATATACGATCAGCTTGCTTCGCTTGCTTATATACGATCAACGAATTCATATAATATATTGGTACACCAAGTAGGTACTGCCAATTGTGAGTGACGTATTTATTACAGAAAAAACGTCAATAGCAGTTTTGCCGAACAAGCGGGAGGCTTATACAATGTATAAATTCTATGTGTATGTATTTGAAATTATAGCAGGCTTTTCAATGTGTACATTGTTTTAATATTATTTCTTATGTCATTCTCATTTCAACTTTCTGACTTTGAAGTCATAAATTTTCTTTTGTTTATTTAAATAAATATAATTTCTTTAATTTACCAAAACTCTTTTTATTCAACTCGTAAGTTTCATCAGGTTATGGGCCCAGACGCCTACAATAAGAGTTTAGATTGGTATTTTAAATAAAAAGAAGGAAAAAATTAACTAGGTCTAATTAATTTTTTTATAAATTATATATATTTTACGTTAGGGAGAGAAAAATTTGGGGTAGAAAACTCCAGCTCTAGCGGTGGAAACTTTTAACTTTTTTTCTGGATATTAAAGTAACTAAATAAAACAATTTTTTTTTAATTTCCCTTTTTCTTTGTTCGCTTAACATACTTTATATATTTTCTTAAGAACAACTAGATTGGTATAAGGAATCAGAAAAATCAAAAAAAAATTTTTTTTAGGCATACAAATTATAAAAATAAAAAACATAGCTCCAGACCTGGAAAACCTCAACTTTTTCTGGTATATACAACTAATTAAATAAAACTAATTATTTTTTTGATAATGAAGTACATTGCATATTTTAAAAAGAAATAAATTAGTATTAAAAATTAGGAAAATCAAAATTATGGGTTCAGGGTTGGAAATTAAAAAAAAATTGGTGCTGTGGTTTTTATTTTTATAATTATCTACACCAAACTTTTCTTACCAAAAAAAGTTAGGTAGACATAGTTACTTTTATATGTATAGCACAAAAAGGTTAAGTTTCCCAAACCTCGAATCATCCTTTTTGATTTTTCTGATTTCTTGCATCAATCTCATCACAATGGACCCAATTGGGTCTCCGAGTAGAAGTGCGGTGTAGCACCACCCTTCCTATACCAATCTCTTTATTTTAAAAATATGTATAAGATATGTTTAATTTATAGAGAAAAAAAATTAGTTTAAGCAAGTTACTTTTATATAACAAAAAAAGTTAAACTTTTCCAACCCTGAAAACGTCTTTTTAATTTTTTTTTAATTTGAAATACCAATTTTATTCGTACTTAAGTATAAAATAACTTTTTTTAATAAAAAAATAAAAGTTAGTGTTCGGTAGTTTAAGTTTTCCTGTACTGAAAACGTCTGCTCGATTTTCAATACCATTTTTGGTAAAGGGTAAAAAAAGTACATTTAAAAGTAATTGTTTTGGAAAAAATAACAATTATGAAACAGACAAATTGTGCATAGCAATACTTTCCGAAAATTCGTGTGACCGACTTCAATGCAAAGGTCTGATAGAAGAAGATAAGAAGCACGTGAAATATAAAACTCAGGAAGATTTTCATCTAATCGTACATTTTTAAAATATTCCGCAAAATGTCAGACAAAAAATAATTTAAAAGTTTTATGATGCAAATAATCAAAATGACTTAAACGAAGATGTAGAAATAGACGATTTTTTTTTAAATGATAACACATTTTTAAATGATCTAAAAAGTCCATCAATTATGTAGAAAATGTTAAATATATTAAAGAAATTAATATTAATTGATAATAATATAAAACCTTGATATTTTTGATTGGTCTACTTGCTGCTGTTTTATTTAAAAAAATTCGCAAGCTAAAAACACTTAAAAATATATTGTCTTTAGGAGATAATTAAAAAATGAATGAAACAATATTAATATATATGGGCATTTCCATGAATAGTCAAGCACGACTGGAAAAATAAAAATGAAAGAGTCAAATTTTACTATAGCGGAGCTATTTATTTACAAGTTATAAAAACTATGGAAAGAAAATGAAATTTTTTTATCTAAGGTTTCGTAGTCAATATGTGTACTCTTGGTACCGAGTAGTGATGTAACGAATGTCAATTTTTGATATTAGCGAAGACGAATACGACTACGAATATTTCAAACGATATTCGCGAATACGAATACGAATATTATATGCAATATAAAATATTAAAAAATTTTTATGAAAAAGGACTTCACACTCTTGTTGGCGTACTTTAAAATTAATAAAAAGTACCCAAAATTTTAATGATCGTCATTGAATAATATTTGAAAATGATACAAAGCACAAATTTCTATAAAAAATGTTGTTAGACTTTTAAAAATGTGGGACATTTAAAAAGAAGCAGATAAAGAATAAAAATAATGAAAATAGTTTGAAATTAATAAAAGCAAAAAAAAAAACGAGTTCCATGCAACAATGAACCATGCTTGTATAAAGGTAAAAGGAAAGGTAATTTAGTGCTGATAGGAGTGTATGTGGACGATTTAATTGTAGCATGCAGTGACATATCAGTTGTTGAAGAAGTCAAGAAACAAATTTCCTATAATTTTGAAGTAAAAGACAAAGGCGTACTCAATCATTTTCTTAGGATGGAGATAGAGCGCGAGGGCAACACGGTTTTAATCAAGTTAAGCCAAACCCAATATATTCTGGATATTTTGGAAGAATATGGTATGGATAAATGCAAACCAGTAACAGTGCCATTAGAAGCTGGTTACCAAGTAAACTGCGATGGCAATTGTGAAAAAATTTATCAACAAGTCTATCAGTCACTTGTTGGTACGCTAATGTACCTGGCAATTTCTATTAGACCAAATATCTTGCATTCTGTGTCGAAGTTGGCACAGCGTAATTCTGATCCCCATATAGAGCATATGGTAAAGTTGAGACATATATTGCGATACTTGAGTGGTACAAAGAATTTGAAACTGATGTATGAGTTTAACGGTACGGGTCTCGAAGGATACGTGGATGCTGATTGGGGCGGGGATGCATCGAATAGAAAATCCTACAGAGGATTCGTATTTTACTCCAATGGTTGCCCAATTACCTGGGAATAAAGAAAACAATCCTCAGTGGCACTCAGCAGTACGGAGGCTGAATATATGGCAGCTTCTGACGCTGCAAAGGAAGCTGTTTATTTAAAACGACTTTTAATGGAGGTAGACGAGAAATATAAAAAAGATTCTGTTGAATTACATATTGACAACCAAGGTTCGCAAAAGCTGGCGGAAAATCATATTTTTCATAAGAGGATCAAACATATAGATATAAAGTTTCACCACATAAGGGAAATGGTAAAAAATAAGGAAGTGGAACTAACTTATTGTCCAACGGCAGAAACGGTAGCCGATATCCTAACAAATAATCTACCAAAAGTTAAACATTATAAATTAGTTGACTTATTAAATTTGAACTAAACAAATGTATTTGCGAAAACAATATTCACATTGAGGCGGAGTATTGGAAATCATAGTAGGTTTATCCCTGCTAGCATTTTTGGAAATTTTTAATTAAATTCGATTCTTTTTTAATACTTTTAAGTGATCAAAAAACAAGAATATGCGCTCGTTTTCTGAACATAAAAGATAGTTTTATCGGTAGAAAATTGTACCCTACCAGCGAATCTTCTTAATAAGTTATTTGTGATCGCTTTTTTCTATTTGTATGGAATCATTTTTTACCCCTTTTCTAGTAGTATTTAAAGTCTTTTTAGAATCGTTTTCTGATCATATATTAGTCTTATTTCGCTTCATTTTTTAATATTTTTCGAATTGTCTTTCAGTCATGTTTCTGATCGCTTACGAGTCATTTTTGAGAAATTTATCAGTCTTTTTATTGTCATTTATGACTTTCAATAAATTTCATAAATTTTGCAAACAAAACTACAAAGAAAAATAAGCACAAAAGAAAATAAAACAAAACTCACAGAGATTTGAAGTTACTGCCGTCGATTTTATTATGGGCTTTATTAATTTATCAGCGATTTTCCTGAAAAAATAAAGTTTTTGACATTTATTCAAGAATACGTAAAGATTGCCCCGTTATACTTAAAAATAACATATCAAGTAGTGTTCAATCATCTATCTGTGTAAAATATGATCATAAAGAAATAATTAGTATCATTTTTTAAACACCTGCATGATTTGTTGTTGATTAAGCATTTATCAATCTTCCAGATGAGCAAAATATAATAATAACTAACAGAAATAATAGCCATATTTTAAACGTCTGGATGATTAATTTGCGATTGCTATACAATTTTTAGGGCCAATTTCACCAACCCTATTTAAATATCAATTCATATTTAAATGTCGATTTTCATTTATTTTTTTATGGAAAAATTATTTTTAAATTTGAATTGATATTTAAATAAGTTGGTGAAATTGGCCCTTATTGTATTTTAAATCGAACTATTTTTACCCATTAGCGCGAATCATTTTTGAGTCCTTTTTTGATCGTGTAAATGATTAATCAGTTTTTGATCACCAATAGTGATCTAAAAAGACTCAGCGAGGTGATTTTTCAAAAAAACAATCTTCCAAATGCTAGATGAGATACAATGTATAAATTCTATGTGTATGTATTTTAAATTATAGTATTTGAAATTAAAAATTAAAGGGTGTTCCAAAACGAGTGACAAAAAATTTTAAAATCCCATGTAATTACATACAATTGTATGTACATATGTATATTGACACTTGAAATTTGTAAAATTAGTGTATTTTTATAAAGACTACAACAATTAACATTTAAATATTAAAACATTTAAATTAAAGGGTGGTCCATCAGTTAATGCAATTTTGACTATGTAATTTTGACAACTTGCTATCTTGGAAACTGTAGGAGGTAAACTCTTGAAATTTTCAAAAACGGCAAAACTAAAAAATCCGAAAATTATAAAATCGCCAAACCGAAAAAAATCGCCAAAACCTGAAAAAAATCGCCAAAAAATAAAAAAAAATTTCCAAATCGAAAAACATCGACAAAATTAAAAAAATTCTAGCACTAAAATAAATCGCCAAATTCGAAAAAAATCGTCCAAATGAAAAAAATCGCCAAAATGAAAACAACGCCAAAATAATAAAAATCGCCAAAATTAGAAAAACTTTAAAAACCAAAAAAATCGCCAAAACGAGAAAAAAAGTGCCAAAAAAATCGCCAAATTCGAAAAAATAGCCCAAATGAAAAAAATAGCCAAAATGAAAACAACGCCAAAATAATAAAAATCGCCAAAATTAAAAAAACTTTAAAAACCAAAAAAATCGCCAAAACGAGAAAAAGTGCCAAAACTCAGAAAGCGCCAATAAATTAAAAAAACCCCAAAACTAAAAAAAAAACGCTTAAAGCCGATAAAATGCCAAAACTATAGTTTATATTGGCTAAAGTTCGTATTGAATTACATATCTCGTGTCCGTACGGAACCCTTCGTGAGCGGGTCAAAGTCGCACTTCACTGAATTTATTAGCCATTTTTGCAATTTCTTCAATTATTGATTTTAGTTCACCTTGTTATCAACTAGACAGAAAAAATTATTCCCAAAAAATTTTCAAACAAAAGTTTGTTTGAAATAAAATTTTGATTCCGTATTTTTTACTATTCCAGTAAATAGTTTGATCCAAGTTAGTTTTAAGCAAAACAAAAAACAATATGGAGTGAAAAATTCTAGTACACAAGAGTAGTTTATTTTATTTACTAGATTACTTCTGTGCAGTAGAGTTGGGCATAGTTGTTCCTTTTTATTCCCAACAACAAAAGGAGCTACTTCGTTCTTTTCGTTCAGTTGTTGTTTTCGGTCAGTTGTTCAGTGAACAGAGATTACACAGTCATTGAATCCTCTTCCATGTTTTATTCGTGTGTTAATATTCTAAATAATTTCATTTAATTTTTAGTGACCTTATTTAATTAAAAATTGTTGATTGAAAATGTTTAAAATGAAGTTTGATAATTTGAAAACAAATTTTAATCACTTTTTTAATACTGATGAATATATATTATATTCAATACAACAAATTCTTTCTTTTAATTGAGTAAAAATGTTCTTTGCTCATACGTATTTCCATTGTTGCTTTGCAGTCTTATTTGTTGTATGCTTTTAGTAAGTAAAAGGTAAAAATTAATATTTTTAAATTTTTAAAATGAAATCCGTAATGAGTTTAAAACAAATTATAATCACTTTTTTAATTCTCATAATGTTTTTCACAATCTGTTTTTTAGTTCAATACTACAAATTATTTCTATTAATTTTGTAAAACTCACTTGTATATTTCACTAACTATACATTTTCTTTTGTTTGTATTGATTATTGTGCTAAAAATTTAATGTCAAACTACATTTGTATCTTATAACAGTATGCAAACAAGAAACTATAATATTTTACTTGAAATCTTTTGCATGTATATTGGTCAGGAACAGAGAATAAGATAAACAAAACTAAACAAAGACCAAAAATGAACGAACGAACAAGAAATACCAAAATATCAAGAAATACCAAGAGAACAAGAAAGACCAAAAGAACAAGAAAGACTAAAAGAACAACAAAGACCAAAAAACCAAAAAGGAACAACTAGTCTGAACTAGTTCACATCGTACACTTATGGGAATAGTTCAATTGAACTAGTTCGTTCTTTTTGAGCACAAACCTACCTACTGTGCAGCACTTTAGCAAGGCAAAAAAATTCATGGTTTTTGGAAGCTAAATGTATTATTTCTAGCTAGGTCATCTCGAACAAAAAAAAAACAACAACAAGTGATTCTGTAACATTGTCTCCCTTACGAAAACGCTTCTGGAACCCAGTAATTTTTGCTGGGTACTGCCCAGCCGTATGGAACAAATATGTTGTTTCGAGAAAATCGATGAAGATTTTTTTCCACTTGTTTTATAAAAATACATGATAGAATGTTTTTTTATAGTAAAAGTAATAATAAAAACACGATGTCGACCAGAAACTGTCTGTACCTTACTTATATTGAACATGGAAACAAACTTTCTTATTATGTTTTCAATATATGTAAGTTAGCGATAGAAACTTTCTTGTCGACATCGCGGGTCAGGCCGTTAAACTTTTTAAGCTTTTCTCCCTCTACGTGAGGATTTATTAGGATGTACAGAAAAAGACAAAGTTGTGTTGCCAATCATGACAACAATATTGGTCACTTCCTTTCAAGTAAGCCCAGTGAGTGCATTTATTAAGACAAATATAAAAGGGGAAAAGAACTTTATATTAGGGAAGTAACGATACGCCGTTTTGCCGATCCGATACCGATACCGATACTTAAAAAGAAATATCGCCGATACCGATTCCGATACCGATACGCATATTGAAACTGAACTCAAGTTAAAATTAACAAAAACCTTTCATTATACAAAATTATAGTATAAAATTGATATTTGAATTCATTCTGAAATTAACAAAAAACAAATTATTTTTTTAAATACACATGAGAGAATATTTTACTACTACGGTGCAAAACAAAACAAAAGAAACGTTTGATTTTTCTGTTTAGACTTTATGTTCTGCTTTTAATATGTTATTTCTCTTAGTTTTTATGCAAAGAAATTGTTGAAAATTGAATTGTTTGTTCAAAACAGCTCTAAAAAAATTTAAGAAGTATCGCCGTATCGACAGTAAAACATCGCCGATATCGATATAGCGGCAAATCAGAAATATCGCCGATGTATCGGTATCGGTATTCGTTACACCCCTACTTTATATATCCTAATATATTCAGGATATGGAAAAACTGAAAACAAATTTAAGAAAAGTACACATTAATCATATATGTATAACTACCTTTTTTTAAATATTCCATGCGGGAAACCACTAACCGCCCGACGATATGTATAAACAAAAGTTTAACTATAATAATAATCTATTAACTTTATTCACGTTTAAAAACAATCGGCTATGTTCTGCATTTCACGCGAAATTTCATAGTTTGGAAGTGTCATGGCATTGTTTTTATGAATAAATATTTTAACAATTCTATGAAAATTCCACAAGTTTTAATTTCCCGTGGAATACATAACAAACCCCAATATTTTTTCTGGCATCAAACTTAAATAAATGTAATAGTAGGTACAGACTTAGCAACGTCTTTATGCAACCAGGCAGATTGCATAGGCGGTTGCATAGTCTGTAGTCTTGTTTTATGGCTGCGTTCGAAGTTTCGAAAATATCAAAATGTTTTGATATTTATGGGTTGCATTGACAATTGCATTGTAGGTTGCAGTGTCTGTATCAAAGTATTCGAAAACGTTTTGCGTGAGCAAGTCTGTACCCACTATAACATTTTTTATAACTTATTACATTTGTTTTTTGTTATTTTGAATATTTCATCAAAAACAAGAAACTTTTGTTTCCTTTTGATTTTGTTTGTTTATATTTAAAAACATATGGCTTCATTTTAATGGCAAAAATTTGTCCAGTAAAAATATTTTCATTTACTAGTAAATGAAATGTCATTTTTCTCTCAATTCGCCCTATAATTTACTGGATTTTGTGTACGCGAACGCAATCCAGTAAAAATAGTACAAATTTGTAAAAAATTTTGAGTTCTCGAACGCACTTAATGTTGGATTACGTTGTCCAATCTAGATGAAACAGGCTAGTTACATCTTGGTCCCATGTAACGCAGTCATGGATTATGTCGTTTTAGCAAAAGCATTCGATGCTGCACGATAAGTGTTCGTGTTTAAACGATTATTGTATGCGAGTTGTCTATAACTATTCCATATGAAGTAGTTTTGGGGTGGTCTGATGTAACGCAAATTTGGAGCATGTGGTCCATGACATCGTAATGTTATCCATACATTTGAAATAGTTTTGTACTAGTCCTTGTCCGTTATGGAGTAGTCCCTACATGCATGTATGGACTAGTCGCGTTATTTGCAAGGGTAGAGCTCGACAAAGGATCATGCATACTATCCTATAGGTCGAGCAGTCAAGTGAAGAATGAAGAGTGGCTTGAGTAACAGCTAAAAATTATTCAATCATGGGTGGGTTTTTGAGACAAAACGTATGAATGAAACGTTTTTAACTTGTAACTGGTCACAAACCAAATTTCTCTAATATTAAAGTGTTAACAACAGAGAATAACTACAAAAAGAGATATACTCTTGAAATGCTTCACATTATTGACAAAAGATTAAATTATAAGAGTGATGTAGAAAAATGCGCGCAGATTTACAGAAACACAATAAAAAAGCACAGGCCAAAACATCATTAGAGTTCTGTTTACAAAAGAGACGAGACGCTTAAGAAAAGCCTTTAAAACTTTAAAATTAATAATTACACCATTTGTTTTTATAAATGTAATTATGTACATATATATTAATTTGTGCAATACTATGAATTAATGTTGTTATTATAATATTTCTATTTGTGTTTTTATGTACTTATACATTTTAGATCCCCTGAAGATGATCAACGGTGTTGATCGAAATATTGGGAATAAATAAAAAACAAAAATGAAATTATAATTAAAACAAATTTCTATCCTGTTTTTTCAATTTTATAACCAGACCTCAAGCTGAACAGAATAAATTAATAATTAGTAAAATAAAGGTCTACGATATACACAATAAATAAAGTTTACACGAAACGTTTTTAGTGATTGCAATTATACAAATTCGAAAAAATATACATACTACGTGTATATTATACACATACATATACATACATATGTATGTATATCGAGCCCTTTTTTTGGATTTTACCGTATGCGACATGTTATAGGAAATATGTATACTTTTTTTATTGAAATTAAAAATGTATGGTCCTATCCACAGTTTAGAATTATCCAAATGCCAAAAATTTTTGATAACTTTTATAATACTGGCTCTAAAATTTTATCGTAAGCGACAATTTACGCACAAAAACATATTTGAATATTAAAATAAAACCTTCTCCTGAAAACTTAAATTTTTGTCGTTTATGATAAAATCGCAAATAAGGCTCGATATAAGGTGAAGTTAATCAAAATACGTTATTTATTTTCGTAATCTTTAAAAAATTTGCGATAAATAAACGGGCTTCATAAATATAAACGATAAGTAAGAAATCAATTAAAGATATAGAGAAAAAGAGAAAAAAACATGCATACAAAACAAACAGTAACGTAATAAAATTACCTGCTCCAATGTTTTAATAGTTACACCCATAGCTACTGAGATAAAAAGCTTTTCATCACTCTTCGGTTTGATTTCTTTCAAAACATGTGGAACAACTTGCGGTTTCACCGAAATGAAAATTATATTTGAGTTTTCAATGACCGGAGCATTTTTTGTCAATGTTTCAACACCAAGTTTCTATTAATAATTCACATAATCATGATTAATTACATATGTATGTATGGAAATAATTTTAAAATAATTAAATGAATAAAATCATGAATTTTTGCACCTTGAATGATTGAAGTGATATAGAGTCTGAGGGATGTACACTAGCTAAAATTGAGTCTGCTTTTGTTAAACCTTATTGTAATAGAAGGAAATTATTTTAATATTAATTGAACCAACATATGCAGATACATATTTTAGAGGATCTAAATACCAGCCGATATAAATCCCTTAGCCATAGCTTGGGCTATTCTACCGCCACCTAAGAAACCAATTTTTCCAATTTTGCTCATAATGAAAATTTTGTTAAATTCTTTTATTAAAAATATTTTGAAAACACGTCTTCAGTTGTGAAAATTCGAATAAAAACTGATTTCTTTAGACTTTGCCTAGGGTTTTGTCGCTCGCTCTTACAAAAGAAAAGAAAAACAGACGTTCTCAGATAAGCCTCTGCTCTTTACTTTTTTACATTTTTGTACAAATATTTACGTACATGGTGTTCCAATACGTAAAAAGTAGTGCATTTATATATCGTTACCTTAATATAGAAAGGCCATAACTCATTATTTTTTTGAAATCGAGCTTTTGGTATATTTCGATAGAAGAACAAATAATGTATCCAAAAATGCACAATTCTCAATTTTAAAAAAATAATGACTTAGGGCCTTCTATATTAAGGTAGCGAGCGATATGTATTCCTGGGTTGGAATATCAACAAACTAAGATTTTGTTATTTTTTGTTATCAGTTTAAATAAATATGTATGCACATGTACACATATGTATGTGCATGTACATGAATACATACCTATGCATAGTATATATCGCTCCCTTATTGTAACATAGACGTATCTCAAAAATGCGTTTTAAGAATGAATAATTTAATCTTGCGTAATAATTTCATATAAAAAGCTTGTACACGTACACAAATACATACCTATTGTAAAAAGAAACCCCAGTTGACCACAACTTTCCTTAATGATATCGATTTCGAATATATCTCGAACATTTATCGTGTAAAACTATAGAAAGTGACACTCAAAAATTAATCGAATCAAGTTCACCTGTCGCTCAGTTTTGTCCCAAAAAACATTCGACCTCCAACTTCGCTACCAATATCAAAAGTGAGGGAACATCGAACGAATTTCGATTCGCAAGAAGGCAACAAAAAAAGTAATTTAATTTTTTATTTTAATTCATCTATTCTAACTTACCCTGCATTTACACATGCAAGCTCTGTGTACCTATTATCAACGAAAATTTCGCACAAATGCCCGACTTTCTTGCAACTTGCATGTTAACCTTTTAGTGCAGAGTTGTCCATAACATAAAAAAGTTTAATTTTAAGAGAACCAGATAGTATTGAAGTTTATTCATATTATTTCAATGTTATTTATGTCTAAAAAATTAATTAACTACTTGACTTATGAATATTTAAGAAAAAGTTATTAAATTAGCTTTTAAATGTATTTAAAATTAGTAAAAATGCATATAACATTACACTGAAATCCAGTTAATTTGTACTAAAGTATTAATAGGGCAACACTGTTAGCTAACTTTCCATTTACTTGCTACTAGTTCAACAAGTCACTGTCTTGTAAAATTCCTTGGCAGTTTAGTTAGAAGTAGACTGCAAGTGCCGAAAGTGTAAATGTGTTAGTAAAAGAATTTGAGTGTATTAAGTTTTTCGAACTTGCACTTGCACATGTAAACCCTAGGTTATCAGGCAGGATTTGAATACTTTTTATCACTAGGCTATCATGGCAATTTTTTTTATTAAATTGTTGCACATATCGCACACTAAATCATTAAGAGTCACAACTCAAATTATTTCAGATGCTGAGTAGTGACAAAAAACTGTTAATGCTGACCAAATGACGAAAGTGTGTAACATAAAAACAAGCACAACGCATGTTATATTCTTCAAGAAGACTTTATTGCAAAAGAAATTGTTGCGGTCGTTAGAGATTTCTTCAATTAACTGGTTTATAAAAAAACAACACCACTTTGATAATTTTGAGTTGTGACTCTTTATGATTTAGTGTGCGATATGTATCTAAGCTGTCATGTCATGGCTCGAACTTGGTACCTCTAGACTAACAACCTAACACACATCCACTCGGCTAACGTCACACATTCGAAAAACTATCTAGAGACCTTCCAAGTTCGAAGCTTTAGCGAACATTAGAATTTTCTTAGATTTGCGAACAAACGTCAAAAAATTTTGTTTCGAAATTTCTCCGCATTCGTTTTTATCGAATATCAGTACAAGTGGGAATATTTTTATCGAGCCTGTTCTGAAAATCATAAACTATTACAGGTGATATGTTAGTGGCATTTTATTTTAGTTTAAGTTCTTGTTATTTAGATATTAATTTATTTCAAAAAGGACTGAAACCAGCATAAAACGCGTAATTTAATGCCCCAATTCTGTTTGACGATTGTGTCGTCTTGTCTATGGATGAAAAAAGCTGCAGTTGTTATTCTTTAAAGTAGGGACGTAACGATACGCCGTTTTGGAGATGCGATACTCAATGAAACCTAAAAAAAAAATTAAACCGACTTCAAAAATAAGCACTAAAAAGCTAAAAATAATATTGATCTAGTTAAATAAAATATTTTTACATATGTTACATATAGTGTTGTTTGAAGTTGGTGCCAGTAATGCAGGTACTAAACACATAGGAACATGACCGGTAAAAAAAATTGTAGGAACTTTTTATGTACATACATATATGTATGTGCTTACCCTGCAGTCAGACTGGGGCCAAGTGCCTCTATGTCAACACTAAATTTCTAGTAGTTACATTGTCCACAATTTCTCTTCTATTCGTCAGTATAACAGAAATAGGGAAAACAGGTGTGGTGTATTTCTGGTGGATTTTGCAACAACTTGTCAACATATATAAATTTGTATGTACGTAAGGTATAGAAATGTACCAGTAAATGTCTGGTTGGTATGTTTCCATGTTCCCATAAAAACTATGAATTCACTACCTAGTCAATTGTTTTAGTGTTACTAGTAGATTTTCAATGACAAGCACATGCTAAATGTCAATAGCACAAAGTATTGTATGGGAGATAATTGTAGAGTAGTACTGGTGACAAAGTCAAAAGCGACTCAGTGCATTTTCACCATCGACCGATATTGCTGGCACCAACTTCAAACAGCACTATAGGGAATATATCGCTCATTTACTTCAATAGTGGCTTAACTCCAAAAATGGGTTTCTTGAGTTAAAGTGCAGAAAGATTCGGCATTTCGTATTTTATCTTGTATAAAAATTTCATACAAATAGCTTGTACCATCACCTCCTGAGAGAAGATTTTTTTTATTTCTCCATTGAGTTGTATGCAAATTGAAAACTTAAAACGCGTTTTATGCAAAACTGTTTTTTTTTTGAGTTGTGCCACTATTGAAGTAAATGAGCGATATGTAAAAATATTTTACTTATCCTTACTTAGATCAATATTATTTTTAGCTTTTTATTGCTTATTTTTGAAGTCGGTTTAATTTTTTTTAAAAAGCTTTATTTTAAATTTTATTCAATACAAAATCCAAGCTTGAGCAAGAAAACTTGATGTGTGTGAACCAAGTTAAAATAACGAGCCAAGGAAACTCTTGTAATTCATATCGCATATGAAGTAACATTTTCTCAAAGTTCAGTTCTTCCAAGACTCGTGTACGTACATTACTTTTTAATCAGATACATATTTTAGTAGTTAATCATACATATTACCATTATGTTTCCGTTATCACACCACACTGTCATTTTTTGTATAATTTATATCACAATTGATTGTTATATTCATTTATAGTTTACTAGCTTTTAAAGAATCAAAACCGAATTGAGAATTACCCCAACCAATGTAATGTGATATACTGTAGTTTTCCATTTATGAAAGAATTTTAAAAATCGGTTTAGTGATTTAAACTCACTTTTACAATGTATGATTAAGATTTAACATGAACTTTAACTGACAGTTCTTCACACAAAACTTGCCGTTAAAGTCCCTGTTAGCTTTTAATTGCGCATTGTGAAAAGGGCCGTTATAAGAATAATAAATTACACTGTTCTGCAAAAAAAAAAATAAAAATTCGCGAGCAAGAACTTCATTATGTGATCTTAATCATTAAAATTTAATGAACTTTAGTGTACTGAATCCAAATCTGTTCTCATTGTTTCCATCACGTCTTGTTTTTGAGCTGTTGTCATTTAAATAAAATACTGATATTGGAATATAAAATATGTATTTGTTATGATAAAAGTAAAAATCTTATACATAAATGGCTTCTATGATATAAATTTAAATCCTGAGTGAAATTTAACACTAGTAAAATATAAAAAATTAACTACTAATTAGTATATCGCTTTCTTTTATAAGTTGTATCTGCTGTTTCACGATTGGTTTCCCAGCAGAAATCGGTTGATGTTTCTGGGGACCACTTGCCGCTATTTAGGCGCACGGCAGTGCGCCAGTCCAAGTTCCGGCCAATGTACGCAGTGTGTATATTTACAGGAAGCCATTCGTAAAATTCTAAAATTTAGTTCATAATTAGAATAAATCCATGTTACCTCATATGCGAAGTTTGAAAGCTTTAGAACAAAAGGTTCCTGAGATATGGAGGTGCAAAAAGTGCATATTTTAAGACATACTCACTGACCACTGACACACTCATCAAATTTATGAAGCACCTCCGCTGTAGCTAGAGAGCTGAAATTTGTTACACGAGTAGGTGAGTAATGAACTAGAAAAATCTTAAAACACGGACATTTTAGCCAGGGGGGCTGGGCTACTCCCATAAAAATTAAATTTGTGCTAGTGAGCTGAAATTCGATACAGAACTAGGTCTAGGTTAGCCATAAACTAAAAAAAAATCTGTAAACCCGAAAATTTTTGCCAGGAGGGCGGGGCTACGCCCATAAAGGTCAGAATTAAAAAAGCAAATCTAAAGCGCTTAACTGAAGCGATTTTATTGAAATTTGGCATATATATTTCGATAATGCAAGGCTATAAATTTTTCGTAAAAAAAGTGGGCGTTGACACACACATAAAATGTAAGCCTCATATTTCATGTACTACGGCTCAGCCTATTTAGATATACAATTAATGTAGGTATTATTATCCGTTTGCAACGAAACTTGATACGAACGATAAGCACTGGCCGAAAAAAAACTCGAGTTTGAAAAAGTGGGCGAGGCGACGCCCATAAAATTTTGAAATTAAAAGTTGCGCTAAGGAGCTGAAATTGGATATTGAAATTGGTCTAGGTGAGAAAAAAAACTAAGAAGCCCTGAAAACCCGCAAATTTTAGTCAGAGGGGCAGGGCTACGGCCATAAAAACTAAAAATTAAAATTTGCGCTAATGAGCTGAAATTTGACATACAAGTACGTCTAGGGGAATAACCAACTATACAAATCTGAAAACCCAGCAAATTTTACCAGAATGGGCGAGACCACGCTAATACTGTTCAGAATTCAAAATTTTAATACAGCTTTTAACTCAAACTATTTTAGTGAAACATTGCATACAAGTTGCATTTATGCAAGACTTTAATCTGACACCTTAAAAATTGAGCGTGATCATTCCCATAAAATGTAAGCTTTATGTTTAATCTACTTCGGTCTATCATATTTTAGAAGAAAATTAGCATGAATTATAAGCTCTGTTCACAACAAAATCGTGACTTTAAAATAGTTGGCGGGGTAATGCTCATAAAATTTAAAGGTTTAATTCAGGCTAGAGAAGTTTTATACACAGGTAAGTGCAGGTGAGTAAGCCAATGGAAAAATCTTAAAACCAAGAAGTTTTATCCGGTATTGGGGCCACGCCTCTAAAACTCAAATTTGCACTACAGAGCAGAAATTCGAAACACAAATAAATCAAGACCAGACATCACTAAAAAAAAATAAAAAACTCCGAAGTTTCAATTAGGGGCGCGAATAAGCACTTTAAACTCAAACTTAAGATCAGCTAGTTGTTCCATTCTACTACGTGTTTGCCAGAATATTTACAATATTTACATTATCACATGGCTTAAAAAGTGCTATAAACTTAAGCCTAATCAAATCAAAAATTAAGATAAATTTTATTGAAAATTTTCATACACATTGAACTTATCCAAAGTAAAAATTTCCTTTTTTGAAAAGTGGGCGTGATTACATCCATAAATCTTATTTTTTTTCTTTCATGTACTTCGGCTTAGCAGTTTAAGTTTATTACTTACGTATTTCTCACTAGATTCTTCCTACAAAATTCTACATGAACCATAAGTACTAGCAGATAGAAAAGTGGTCAAGGATAGGCCCATAAAGATTTTACGTAAGATTATACTGTCGAGCGCTCACACTTTTTAGACACGCCCACTAAAATTTCTGCTTTACTTTTGATCTTTCTTTTCAGAAGAGTCTTACCAAATTGCGTGCACACTGGCGGCGTTGTAATGACACAATAATGCATTTTTAAGGTGTGCAATGCAACAACCATCACACTCTAACGCATTATTTTATGTAACCGTGCCCTTTTCAACTGGCCCAGCGAACATGAATAAAAATAAAACTTAAAATTTATTAAACCGATTTCAAAAATTAGCACTAAAAAGTTAAAAGTAATATTGATCTAGTTAAATAAAATATTTTTACATATGTTACCTATAGTGCTGTTTGTTGGTGCCACCTTCAAACAACACTATAGGTAACATATGTAAAAATATTTTATTTAACTACCTATATCAATATTATTTTTAGCTCTTTAGTGCTTAACTTTGAAGCCGGTTTAATTTTTTTTAAGTTTTATTTTTAGCTTTTTAGTGAAATATAATATTAATAGCTAATAAATCACTGAATGTTTAAACATAGTTTAAGTTAATTTTCACAAAAAATTAAAATTGATTTAAATACACTTTCATTTTTTCAGTGGCTAATTAAAGGTAATATCAAATTACGTTGAAAGTATGGTAGCACTACAATATTTCCAAATATTATGGAAAGCTTTCCAAAAAACAGCTGTTTAATATAAATAAGAAAGTAAATTTATCAAATTGCAGAAAAATTAAATAGCAAAAAACACATTTTATGATACAAAAAGAGCATCGGAATGCATTTTTCTATTTATATATTTCATGAAATGAAAATATGTGTTACATTTGTTGTATATTTCCGAAAATTAAACGAAATTATTTTTAATATGATTATTTTTAATTTTCGGAAATATGCAACAAATGTAACACATATTTTCATTTCATGTTAAGACTACTTTAAGTTGATATTTCCAAAATGTGTATTTTGTACCTGAAATATTTTTGTTAATATAGTACATGTTAACTCATGTTACATCTAAAAGTGCTAGCTTTTAGCTTAAATTCATTATTTTTGTCATGAAATGGAAAACATCACCAAATTATCCATCTGAATCGAAATACATAGCAAAATCCATAAAAATATTAAATTAAATACAATTTTACAAAATGTTTTAGTGATGTACATACAATAAAAATGAATCGAAAAAAGCTGGATAGTCAAATACTCATTTCATTCGAATAAAATAAATTATGATAATTTTTCGTTGTTCATGACATTTTTTACTTTTACTTCATAGAAATGTGTATCTGTTTTCGTACCATGTCAGAAGCTCATATTTTTTTAAAATTATGTTTCTTTACTTCAAGATAATAAAAATTTATTTAATAAAATAAAAAATATTTGAATACTCGAATGAAATTGTATCCGATTTTGTACACCATAAGCTGTAAAGTAGTTCTTGAACACGGTGGTGTTACCAGTATTTATTATTAAATAAAACAAGTAAGAGTGCTATATTCGGCTGTGCCGCATCTTATATACCCTTTGCCAAAGTGCGTTTATGTAGTATAGAGATACATACATAAGCACAGAGATATGTAGGTACATATTAATTTTGTGAAAAAATGCATACTTTTTTCTCGAGTGCAATTTTTAGGTTTTTGGCATTATGTTTAATTTGGTGCTTTTTAAATTTTGGCGATTTATTTTATTTTGCTGATTTTTTTGGTTTTGGCGATTTTTTTCGGTTTTTGGCGATTTTGTTTAATTTTGGCGACATTTTTTCCTTCTGGCAATTTTTTTTGATTTTGACAATTTTTTTCATTTAGGCGATTTTTTGGCGATTTTTTTCATATAGGCAATTTTTTTTGTTTTGGCGATTTTTTCGGTTTTTGGCGTTTTTTTAATTTTGGCTATTTTGCTCGTTTTGGCGGACTTTTTTGATTTTGACGATCTTTTTTTTCAATTAAGCGATTTTTTTAATTATTGGCGATTTTTTTCACATAGGCAATTTTTTTTTGTTTTGGCGATTTTTTTCGGTTTTTGGCGTTTTTTTTTTAATTTTGCGATTTTTTTTCGTTCTGGCGATTTTCTTGATTTTTGGCGATTTTTTTTCATTTCGGCGATTTTTTTGAATTTTTACGATTTTTGTTCATATAAGAAATTTTTTTGTTTTGGCGATTTTTGCGGATTTTTGTCATTGTGGGAATTTTTTTTGTACTGACACTTTTTTCTCGTTTTGGCGATTACTTTCGGTTTTTGGCGTTTTTTTAATTTTGACGATTTGTTTTCTTTTTGGCGATTTTTTTTGATTTTGTCGATTTTTTTTTTCATAAAAGCGATTTTTTTAATTTTAGCGTTTTTTTCATTTTGGCGATTTTTTTTGTTATGGCGATTTTTTTAAATTTTTGGCGATTTTATAATTTTCGGATTTTTTAGTTTGACCGTTTTGGAAAATTTTAAGAGTTTAACTCTTACAGTTTCCAAGATATAGCAATTTGTCAAAATTTCATTAACTGATGGACCACCCTTTAATTTAAATTTTTTTAATTTTAGTGTTAATTGTTTTAGCCTATATAAAAATACACTAATTTTACAAATTTCAAGTGTCAATATGCATATGTACATACATAGTACAATTGTATGTATATAACATGGGATTTTAAAAGTTTTCGTTACTCATTTTGGAACACCCTTTAATTTTTAGCTTTTATATATTTGTTGTTGTAGCGACCAGAGTTCTACATACACTGTCCAAATTTCAGACCCGTAGCCTTTACCGTTCCTGAGAAAATAGCCTTCTTCCTAAAACATGAAATAACCCCGGAAACGTTTTTTTATTTTGTTAAATTTTAAAAATTTTTTTTAATTATAAACACCAATTTTATTCATACCGGAGTATAAAATAAGTTAATTTAATAAAAAAGTAATAAAAACTTGTTTTCGGTAGTTATTTTCTATGGGAAAATAGAGTTTGAGCTTTCCAGCTCTGAAACCGTCTGCCAGATTTTGCTGATTTGCAATAGCAAAATTTTTCGGAAAATTTCTGACACACCAGTCCAAGAACGAAGTCTCTAGCTCCTCTGGGAGCTTGGGAAAACCGATTTCACGTACAGACAGACGGACAGACGGACAGACGGACATCGCTTGTTCGTCTTCCCTATGCATAAGGATCCAGAATATATATACTTTATGTGTCGCTTATTAATATTGTAGAAATTACAAACGGAATGACAAACCTATATATACCCTTTTACCATTTTTTGGTAAAGGGTATAAAAATAATTAAAGTTGTGTTTTGCATACAATTTCTTAACAAAGCAATGTTAGCATTAAAGAGCTTGGCAACTACTATGAATTTTAAAGCTAAAGTAAAATATTTTTTTGCATAAGGTGGTTAGTTTTTATTAATTTAACCAACAACAAAACAAGGAAATCAAAAAGAAATTTATTACAAATAATACATGAAATAAATTACAAAATTTATTCTTGGATTGTTCGTGTTATAAAAATATTGCATCGAGTACCAATAATTGAAAGAGTTAAATAGTCAAAGTTTATATATTTTTCAACACTATATGGAATAGGGGTCAGCTGTTTATTTAATCTTACTAATTTTTACTATTTTTCCGTTCGCGTACTTTTTTCAGTTAGGGGTCTTTTTGAGAATGAATTTTAAAATTTTCGCAATAACAACTCATTTACTGAATTTTACTGCAAAAATAAAAAAACACACTTAATGTAATGTATGTATGTATAAAGATTTTAGAAACCTTAATAATACAATAAAAACCGCTAGCAATTTTTTAAAATCGATTTCCATATGTTAAGCTAAACTATCAAAATTGTACAATGAGTGGCGCGAGCATACAAAGTAAAAACTGCTGTCGATATTATCCTTCTAAATTTAAAAGTTGTGATATGTATTATCATTCTTAAACGCTTCTGTTGAAAAAGTTTTTAGTAGAGTTGTGTCGTTCCGGAACGAGCTATTTCCATGGGGATTGTTATTACATCAGCTATTTAACGTAAATTTTTAATGAAATGGAATATGAGAAATGATTGTTGTGTATTTAACAAAGGTAAATTAATAATTGTATACACAACAATCATTTATCATATTCCGTTTCATTAAAAATTTACGTTAAATAGGTGAAGTTAGTAACATTCTCTACCCAAGTAGGGTGCTGATGAAGTGCGTTGCTGCACAGAAAAATATCGGTATTTCCCCCTGCTAATAAAAGTCTATTTTAATTTTTCTTCTTTTCTCTAGAAACTCACATTAATTAATAAAAATATTTCATTTAATAAGAGTTGAAATTACTGAACTTAAGCCCGAATAAGAAAATATATTTCTGATTAAAAATTCACTACAGTTCAATTAAATCTAAAAAGTGTATGTAATATACACAAACATCAATATATAATAAGGAGTGGGCAAATTACAACAAAATCTTTTTGTAGGTATGTGTAAATGTATGAATTGTAATATGTAGTTCATTTTTCATTAAAGAAAAATTCCATAGTTTAAAAAATCGCAAATTTTGAATCGTTACTTCACTATTTTTGGCAGAAAAAATCATCGAAATGACGATAAATGGTCAAATCTGGCAGCTATGCCTGACGGTATTTTACCTTCAGGTGTAGTAACGCCTCTTGATTCAGCTATCGCATACATATCGATATCTAACAACTCATCGATGACAGAAGACATTCATGACATCTCTAAAACATTGTAAAGAAAATGCAAAAATTTTTATGACAAATTAAATTTTGTGAAAAAAATCAACTGAAACATTATTAAGCAAACGAAAAAATTAAAAAACGATTAAAAGAGAATGATATAAATAATTTGTGGCTAATTAATTAAATGAAATAAAACATAATTCTACTACGTAAGTGCATACATGTACGTATTTTCATTCCCTTCAAGAATATAATCTTTAATTGTTGGATTTTTTACCCGTAAGCCAAAATACGATAAGTTAATTTTTAGTTGAAAATAAAATAAAAGAAAAAGTGAAATTCGTAGCAAGTTAGTAAAATTTTAATGAAACGTCGCAAATCGCATTTTTTTGGACAATTTGAAGAGGTGCACTTTATTAGTCTTTGCAACAAGAAAATTTAAGTGTATTGGGGGGAAGAGTCACTGCCTTTGTAAGTATTATTATTTGTTTATAGTTAAGATGACAAGAAAGCAAAAAAATGAAAACACAGCAACAAAGAAATCCGAAGACTGAAGGTCGGGGACAAATCAAATAGTATAAATTATAAATTATTAAACTTTCTTTGCCCTGAATAACCAAAATTGCTTTGCTGCTTCATGAGAGTTTTCTATTGCGCTTGATTTTATTTGGGCAACGTAAAACATAACTTCATCGAAAAATTTTATTTGGGTTGACCTATCTTATTCCATTAGAAATAACACGTGTACTTTTTGCTGTTGTTTTCTTTAAGGTAGAAAGACCTGGACAATAATTTGAAGAAATGTTATGCCTGCAAAACAATATATAGACCTACGTATACACGGTAAACATCACAAATAAGGAATTTTCATATTTTAATCGACGTTGCGTTGCGTCGACTTTATATCATGTTGTTTCAATACTAAACTTTTCTATATGTTTAAAAAACATGTTTGAAACCTGGGGGTCTACTCTGTAATTCGAAGCGAAAAATTGCTTTTAACATTACAATTCGAAAGCATTTGCTTTCGTTTATAATTACAGAGTAGACCTAGACCCCAGCATTAATACCTATTGATTTTAGTTATTCAAAAAAATTTTAATCTGGTGTGACCAAACCTTTGCTTTCAGACTCATTTTATGTCTTATCAAAGGAAACAATTTGATTATTTATATGTATCAATATCTTTGAAAACCCTTTTCAGCTCTTAAGTTTGTTAAGTTACTATTATTTTCCCAAGGCATGGAAGTTAAGAAAATGCCCAATTCCTCAGCGGGACGCAAGCAGCCAACAGCAGTGTCACGCATGAAGCAGGATTATATGCGTTTAAAACGCGACCCTTTGCCTTACATCACCGCAGAGCCCTTACCCAATAATATTTTAGAGTGGCATTATGTTGTTAAAGGACCTGAAGATTCTCCTTATTATGGTGGATATTATCATGGTACGTTGCTGTTTCCCAGAGAATTTCCATTTAAGCCACCATCGATATACATGCTGACGCCGAATGGACGTTTTAAAACAAATACCCGTCTATGTTTAAGCATATCAGGTAAGAAATAAAAAATATATACATATGTACTTGTGTATAAAATATTGTTGTATTATACTATAAGCATTTTAAACGATAAAAATTGAGGGCAGTTAATACCCTAGACAGACGACAGGGTTAATTTGCATTAAAAGCTCACTAATGTGAATTAAAAATTTACCCTGACAGACGACAGTATTTGCATTAGGTAAACACAATCTGTGCATCGCTTTCGTACCAAACACTTGGATTATTTTTCTTGGAAATCTTAAAATGGAAAAAAATGTGTTTCGATTTTAATATTTCTTTTTTCTCTTTTAAAAAACAATTAAAATAACTTATAGTTCCTGACTTTGAATTCATTTTAATTATGAAAACGAAAACAATTTGCCACAATTTGATTGATGGTTAAAAGTGCTAACCATATGAGACGGTCTTACTATATGAGGATGGTGTTATCATATAGTTAAATTCAACATTAATTCAGTTTCATTTAGTGCATTTACGGTAAATCTAATACGCATTGGGATGAGGATAATTAACAAGTTAATTTGAATTAAGACTGCTAATGCAAATTAACGCTGTCGTCTGTCTATGCTATAAAAGTATAGTTGAGGTATTAATATACAAAACTTAACAACTAATTTCATTTCATTTCATTTCATTTCATTTATTTTCTATTTATTTGATGGATAAGTAGGGTATGGTTAGTCCAATGTATATGATAATGATTTTGAGAGCGGTTTGATGAAAGTAGTTGATGATTTAATTATTTCTTTTAATGTGTATTCAGCCTTATTACGATTCACGTATTCGATCTTTAAACTTCTCGTTTTTACACTATGGTACTACGTTTCTCGAAAGTCATAAAAATATGTACATCGCTGTTACCAATTCTTTTACAATTTTTGTACTAGGATTCTCGAAATCAAATGTCAAAAGGGGGAAAAATAGTCGTTCTTTTATTTCATTCGACAAAAAAGAAAGAAGGATTTAGATGCTATCAAAGGATCAAAAGAGTAAGAGTCTTATGCAAAAAAACTTAACAAAGCTTTGCAAAGCAATGTTAAGTAAAGTTAACTCTTAGCTTAGATTTACTCTTTCTGTCATGTAATTGAAACCATCATCACATTATCCAACTGATTCGAAATACATAATAAAGTCTATAAAAAAATATTAAAATAAATACAATTATACAAAAAGCTGAATATTCAAATATTCAATTCATTCGAATAAAAGAAATTGTGATAAATTTTATTTATGTATTTATTAAACATATATACATAGTAATATGCATAATATGATGTTGCACAAATATGGGCGGAGTAACTCGACCATATGCCCAAGATGTTATTAACAGTATTTTCAAAAGTTTTGTGACTGACTGTACACGACCTATGACTTCACATAGGAAGTAGCAACGTGGTTGTTAAAGAAATTCCACAAAATACCGCAAAATTATACGGTAATCCGTGGCAGATCAGTCAACCAGTGCGAGCGAGACGAAAAACTCTCGAAGGCCAAACAACAGACACAAGCCTGACCGCACTTAAGAAATAATTACGATGACGCGAGAGCTGTTCTTCAACCAAGAGCTGCTTAACGACTGTGATAAATATTCTTTGTTCATCATATTTTTTACTTTTACTTCATAGAAATGTTTATCTGTTTTCCTTTCCATGTCAAAAACCTATATTTTTTTTAAATTCGGTTGCTTTACTTCAAGATAATAAAAAGTTATTTAATAAAATAAAAAAATATTTGATTGAATACCCGAATGAAATTTTATTAAATTTTGTACATCATAAGCTGTGAAGTGGTTGTTGAACACGGTGGTGTTACCAGTATTTATTAAATAAAAAAATAATTGAAATTGTTGTCTTTTGCATATAATTTCTTAACAAAGTCATGTTAGCCTTAAAGTGCTTGGCAACTACTACGAACCAGAGCTCGCAAAATATGCTCAACCAAATTTCTCTGTGCGGTCTTCTCACTCAAAAGACCTAAAAAAATGAGACTTAAGGTGCGGTCACATTGGTGAAATATTTTATGAATAGTTACAAATATTTGTTTACCTTAATGTGACCATAAAATATGTGACCATAAATATCAGTGTCTGAACTGCAACCCTCTTTTTCGTTTCAATCGTGTTCTCGCTCCCGGGTTATGGGTTGAGCGTAACACACGAAACGGTCTTTTACTGATCGCATGATACGAACAGAATCGTTCCTTGCTCAGCTACTGAGGGTCAGTAGTAAGCAAAATAAGTTAAGTGTTCGCAAAAAATTTCTTTATTTTTGTTGTTGCGTTTCGTTTTTGTTGTTGCCTTAGATATTTCGTCACAGGCAAGGCATTAAAGAGGAAGGGAGAAGATAATAATAAATAACAAAAAAATATCTGTAAATCAAACTATTCGTCAACGACGCACAGTGGGGCCTCTTGACATTTTTCGTTGCAAAAATCATAAGTTTTGAACTGATAAAGATATTTAAAAATTTTAAAAAGCATTTGAAAGGAAACTCCGTTAGCTTTAATATACATGATTTGCACTGTCATAGGTTAGGCGCGGCACTGTGCACAGTGTCTGCTTTCGACTGTTTTTATTACAAACATCGATAAGTTTTAAGGTAAGAAAGATATTTTAATAAAAATAAGTATCATTATTGACCATAGCTTTGTGGAGGCACTATGCACAGTGGTTTTTTTTGTTGAAAACATCATAATTTTTGAAGTTACTAAGAAATTTGTAATGGGAAAAAACAGTTGATTTTTAAATCTTTAGGATCAAAATAAGTGCTCCCTTATTGTGATAGGCATTAGACACGATGACACCTTTGACCTTTCTTGTCGCTAAAATCAAATATTTTGAAGTAATGATATTTTTAAAATTTCTCAAACTTTTAAAATACAACTTTTTGTGCTTTAAATGACATTCTCATAGGGAAGTCTAGAAAAAAATTCTACTCTAATATAGCATGTAATATTAATAGTAAAATCATGTCTTTCCATGCAAAATTAGTCTGGCATCATTTTAGTTTAGCTGCGAAACAATATGGGCAGTACTTTTTTCGAAAGGAATTTTAACAATGTTACATACTTCCAAGCAATAAAATTGAGAAATTAAAAAAAACCGGGAGTTGGGCTACACTTAGTACATGTCAAATTTTTCACGCGAAATGAAGGTTTTTCACAACTTCGAAAAGAGTACCAGGCTTAAGGGGTAAGGATTTTTTAATAATATTTATAGAAACTTATGTAATGAAAATAATCTTAAGATAAGACGCTACATATGTTGAATCAGCAAATGCATGCTTACATATGCTTAAAAATAAAGTACCAAATTTTTTAAAGTCAACATATCGAGGGTTTATATTCAAAAAGTGCTATCTGCAATTCTTGAATATTTTAGTAGACAAAATAAAACTGTTATTTTTTCGAAGTCCAAGAGCAATAACTGTATTTGATTAACATTAGTAGAATTAAGATGTCTTCTGTAAATTGTACTATTCATCAAAATTTAGTTATAACCCTTGCACTTTGAGAAAATAACAGTTTTTTGCGCTCTTCTAAAATTTTCAAGCCTTGCATATATCATTTTTTTAATATAAACCCTCGATATGTCAGTAAATGATAATGTAACATATGAGTTAGCATACAATTATGACTCTTATTCCAGCTTCCTTCCGATTTTGCAACTTCTCGCGAATTTTTGCAAACTTTGCAATAAAAGAGACTTTTTGCATGCTTTCAGCTTCCTAAGAGTTTTGCCAATTTTAAAAAAACAAAAGAATTGGCCATCATCCCGCTGATAGTAAGTTTTTGCGAATTTTCGTAATTTTCGCGATTTTTATTGAATTTCTTGCATTCCTTACAGTTTTGTTGATTTTTAATAATTATTATGGATGTTTCAAAATTATGCAAGTTCTCGCATTTTTTTATTGCAAAGTTTGCGATAAAAGCGACTTTTTACATGTCTTCAGCTTCTTGGCAGTTTTGCCGATTTTAAAAAAAGTATTAAATTTTGTTATCATCCCGCTGTTAATGAATTTTTGCAAATTTACGTAATATTCGCGATTTTTAATGAATTGTTTTCATTCCTTACAGTTTTAGCGATTTTTAATTCATATTATACCTTTTTTAAAAGTTTGCCAATTTTCGCGAATTTTTGCAAAGTTTGCAATAAAAGCGACATTTTGTGTGGTTTTTACCAGTTTTAACAGTTTTGAAGAGTTTAAAACATTTTTAGACTTTAGTTTTCCTGCTGTTGAAGCTTTTTGCCAATTTTCGTCATTTCGCGAATTTCTTTTTCATTATATACATATATGTATGTACATGTATAATTGCCAAAATATTAATTTTTTCACTAAAAGCGTTATACATAAATTAATAATAAAGAAGGAGAATTGTCAATTTATTTTTTATATTTAGGCTAATGCTCACATGACTCAACATATATATCAGAATACGAAATTCAACATATCGTGTGGACACAACAATTGTATGCTAACTAATATGTTGTATTATCATTTGCTGGCATATGTTCACTTTAAAAAATTTGGTACTTTTAGCATACTGTGTAGACGCCTGACATATATATATATATATATGCTGGCAGCAGGACTTGTTGTTATTTTTAAGCATATGAATGTAAGCATATATTTGCTGATTCAACATATCGTCTAGAATTAGCTTAAAAAAGGAAAACTGAAAAATGTGTATTTCTTTATTTCAAAAATATGTATACGTATGAAAAAAGAAAGCATGTTTTCTTAATTAATTGTTTATATTTCATTAAGCCACATAAAGTCAATTTGATTGTAAAACAATTTTGTTTGTTTCGCATATCTGATGGGAATAAAATTTTTTGCAAGTTTTTATATGTAAGTCCTCGTCCATACAGTGAAACATTTGCTGCGAAACATTTTTAATTTCTCTTTTGAAACTGCATTCGTGTCCACACTGTGAAGGTTTTGTTTTGCAGGTTAATACAGTTTCTCATATATTTTTCATGAGAATGAGGCGAGAATGACGAACTCAATAAGAACTTCGTGTACATGAAACAAAGTACCCTTTGCCATTCCTCTTTCCCCTCTCGTCCATAAACTCAAATGTTTTGCAACAAATGTTTCACTGTATGGGCGAGGACTAAAGCGTTCATTTAATTTATCATATTTGGGAGAGTAATTTTGTAAATTTCTGCCTTACTCCGTCATAGCTAGTTTCTGCTGGGAAAGTAAATGAACAGTGCCCCATTTCTGTAACTTGTGAGAAGTTCTCACATCGAGAAAAATTAAATAATTATATTAGTTGTCCTATTTGACACAGGGTTACTCACATAAAATATATTATATAAACTTACAAAAAGTATCAAAAATACAGTTTTTCTCTTACTCACCCTGTGTTTCACAGGATGATAACAATTTTTTCGGAAATTGGAAAATTTTTCACATTCCTTACAGAAACGAGGCACAGACCTATTATTTTTAGATTCCAATTTGTCATAATTGAATTTTCTATAAATTTACATAATACCAATTATAATTTCAATTTAAATCATTGCAGATTCTAAAATAGAATGAATTTTTGAACCGATTAAAGGCAAATACTCAGTTCCGCCGTCACAGTATGGATCGAGAGTATTTGTAATTTAAGTCTGATTATATTTTTATATAAATTAGAACATAATGCAGAGCCCTTGCCAAACTTAAAGTTTCAACAGAAATTAGTGTTTAAGTACACATTTTTTGTTCCGGTTAATACTTTTCCCTCAGCGCTTAATGCAATTTTAAAGTACTTTTCTTTCAACCTTGCCCAGCAAAAAATAAAGGGAGTACTTCCTTAAGAACCACTTTTAAATTACTTCGAAAGTATCTAATGCATATTTTTAGATGGCAAAGAAGTTATTTTTAACCACATATCAAAAGGAATTTTAAGTCACTACTATGTTTTCAAGACCAACAAATAATAAAATGAGTACTTCTTTACAAAGCACTTCTTTCAAAATAGGTTATGCATTTTATTCTGGTTTAAAAATGTTACTTCTGATCACATATATAAAGTAATGATAAATCACCTATTTTATTATTATTATCCACTAAAATAAAAACCCTGTAAAAAAGTGACGAAAAAAGTAGAAAAAGCACCAAAACTACTGATACAAACCACTTCAAACTCCGAGCAAGCCCGTAAGGTAATAAAATTGACTTCTTTAGCTCAAGCCAAATACAAGTGTTTTTTTAATTACATTTAAGGCTTTTTAAATAAAAAAACTGTTATTATTAAAAATGACAATGGAATAAAATAACGGTCAGGCTTGTGTGTGTTGTTTGGACTTCGAAAGTTTTTCGTCTCTCGCACTAGTTGACTGATCTGCCAAGGATTACCGTATAATCTTGCAGCTCTTTTGTGGCATTTCTTTAACAACCACGTTGCTATTTCCTATGTGAAGGCATAGGTGTACAGTCAGTCACAAAACTTTTTATGTTGATAACATATTGGGCATATGGTCTAGTTACTTCGCATATGGTCTAGTTACTCCGCCCATATTTATGCAACACCATATTGTGCAAATTTACTTTGTATAATGTTTCAACAAATAAAATAAATTAAATTATTTAACCTTTTTTCTGTTCAAACTATTTACAAGTGATTTTAATCACTGAATAAAAAGCACTTCTTAACTATTTTTGCGAAGTGAATTATTTTCATACCCAAATTTCGGATTTTTATAGCACCAAAAACATGATTTTTATTGAATTAAAAAAATGTCAAAAGCAAACCACTTCCTTTCAATGACACGTCAATGTAAACCTCATTGGTTTTTTACCTAAATTTGAAGTGGTTTAATTCAGTAGATGTGGGGCTTTTTCTACTTCTATTTCCTCATTTTTTTCCTGGGTGTTGGAAGCATTTCAACGATTAAACCGCTAAGGGAATTTAAGCATTGTTTTGGCAAACTTCAATATTTATACTAATGTTTAACTATAAATAATTACTTATCATTTAAAAGATAATGAAGCACTACGTGCAATTATAAATCCTTTTACGAGGTAAGAATTCAAACAATGCACTAGGTGCAATTATAAATCCTTTTACGAGTGTTCAAGTCGAATTTCTATTTATTTTACTTTATATAATTGTATATGAAAGTTGGCTGGATTGGTTATTTTACTCCTTTTTGAGATATAAATTTTGCTCCTTCAGCTTACAACTTTGTGCTTTTGATGTAACTAATTATATTACAACGAGTAAACCGCTAAAGGATTTGCTTTCGCCATCTTCCCTGCGAAAGACTTGTTTTCATTCGTTATCTAAGAGCATGTATCAGCTATCATACAAAAGCAATATTGGAATAAATTTCAAATCTTTGATTTAAATATTGGAACTAAAATCTTTTCATTTATAAGCACTCAAAAAGGTAATAATATTCACTGAACATTTTATATATGTGATATTTACATATGAACAAATTCTGTATATTTTACATTTTCCTTCTCTCAATATTTATTACAAAATATTAATTCTTTTTTGTTTTATTTGTATACTTATACCTCACCGGATATTCGCCGAAACAAATTAGAAACTACATATCGTCATATAAAATCAAAAAAGGTGTAAGTTACATTTAAAGATGAAAAACATTTTAAAAGTTTAAGTGTATTTAATTCTTAGTAGTCATTAATAAATTCGATGTTCAAGGGCATACACGGATAAAAACTATTAGATTTCAAAAGAACGATTTTTAATGTTTTGATTTTTTATGACGATATATCGTATATGACGATATATGTATATATATATGTACATACATATGTATGTACATATTTGTAGATTTATTACATTTGTATACATAACACAAATAATAATACAATGTATGAGTATTTGGCTTTGGACTCCCAAACCGTTTTCGGATAAGTCTCTTTATTTATTATATGAAGCAAAATAATCGCCCTTATCGAGAATTAAAAGCAAAATATTTCCCATGAACAAAAAGTAGTGAACAAATTGAGAAAACAGTACACTGAAAATATTATTAGTAACCCATCAAAAAACTTTTTAATAGAATTCAAAAAAGTGTATGTTCTCCTCAGTCTAAGTACTTACAATTTGACTGAATAGCCCATTATTTTTGTTTGAGAAGTTCAAAAAGTATGTTGGTACCTTATACAAAAAAATGAAGTTATAGGATTAAAAGTATGTATAATGTTTTTTCCTATAAATATCCAAAACCTATTAGATTAGTTTTTTTTATGTATTATTATTATTTAGAATCCAGCCTTTAAGGCCAAATATGATTCATATTCTACTCACAAAATAATAGTAATTTGAGTTTAATAAATAATAAAATAACGGATAACAACATTATTTACATAGTATTCAAATTTCAAGATAAAGCAGTAATATAATTATGAACAAAAGAGAAACATTATAAGTGTAGGCATATGTATGTAATTACATATATGTTTTATGTATTATACAAATTTTTTAACAAAACCAGATAACAGCAAAATAGGATATTAATTGCAGCGGTCATAGTTTTGAAGCAGAGAAAAAAATTTTTAACTTACATTTAAAGGTAGCATTTGAGAACGAAAACAACTTTAAATAAATGGGAAGGGGATTCCAAGCTCTAGTAATTCTCACATGCAGCGATCTTTCATATATTGACGAAGCTATGCGGCGACACACTATCTGCGGATTTCTACTTGACCTTGAAAATGTAAAACGATCCACCAAGTATCTAGGATAATTCATCATTATGGTCTTTCGAAATAGACATAAAATTCTAAACTTAATTAAATTTTCAAATGAAAAACCAATAAAATCTATAACATAAGCAGAGACATGAGATCTAATTTTCAATTTATATACAAATCTAATAATACGATTAAAAGTCAAATGAATTTTCCTTAGGATAGTGCCGTTGGTACCCGAAAATACTTCTAGGGCGTAGAGCACTTGGGACATCAAAAGTGCATTTGCTACGTTTTTCCTCACACGCAGTGGTAAATACAAATCCTGCATATATAGTCTTCTGAGGGTGGCATTCACTTTAGCGCAGACATGATCAATATGTTTCGAAAAATTAAACTTATTATCCAGAATAACACCAAGAGACTTCATTTCCTCAACAAATTTCAAATCAAATCCATTAAGAGAGAAAGTGAAATCTTCAGCATTACACCCGAAACACATGGCTGTGGTTTTTTCTGGATTAATACTGAGTCTATTCTCAACCGTCCTAAGACAAATATCCATACATTAATGGTTTAATTTTTGCCTGTAAATATCTAAAAACTAATAGATTAGTTTACTTTTTTGGATTCTTTAAAACCATAATATTATATAGAAAATATTTAAATATATTATTAGATATGCAAAAATACTTAAATCTTTTAACAAAAATTATAGTCAGGTAAACATAAAATTAAAAATAACTTATTGAAAGTTAAAGTACGAATCTTCTTTGTTTTCGAAACTCATTTCCACAATAGGTCCTAATTTACACTATGTAAGTCTTATTGCTAAGTTGATTAGTTTGTTGAGAGAGAGAGAGAGAGAAGAGGGAAAAAAACCGTTCTGGTCCCCTCGTTTCTTTTTTGACATAAAATAATTATAACTGGATATACCAAAGGACGACACAATCGTTCCCTATTCTAGAATCTAAATGTAAAGAATTTTATTAAAATTCAAAGAAAATTGATGTAAACGTCATAAAAAATGCATTAAAACACATCCACCACCATCCAGATACTTACATACATATTGTCACCTAAAATCCAAAAGGGCGTAACAACCATAAAATTCAAAATAGACTTTTTGATTGATTATAATGAGATTAACAAAAATAAATTTTTCCTTAAAATTTTACTTTCATATTTTCAAAAGTACCGGTTTTATTCATGCAATTCAAAAACCCGCAACTACAATGTTAACAAATGTATAAACCAAAAAGCCGTAACTACGCCTTTAATTTAAAAAATAAAACAAATTTGACCGAAGTTGGCATTTGTTTACGTTCAGTTGCCGTTTTTGAAGTCAACATTTTTGCAAGATAGTAACAAGAACGCTGAGAATATTTGTTCCTTACCAAAAAATAATAAAATGAGTACTAATAGTGAATATGGTTCCACTAACAAAGTTGAAAAAATTAATAAAAAGTGTGAAAATAAAACAAACAGAATGAAAGGAAAACAATACACGAGCCTAACAAAAGGAAATATTTGTGAAAAATCATCAAGACAACTTAAAGATGGGTGTACTTCAAAATTATGTGCGAAAAGTCCATTGCTACATTGTTCTATGTTTTCCGAAGATGATCGCAAATAAATATTTAATAGCTTCTGGAAAATGTCTTGCGATCAGAAAAAAATATATGTTATTGCTCTTGTTGAACGCACAAACGTAAAGCGTGTTCGCGTAGAAAGCTCCAGAACATCAAATTTGAAGAAGTATTATCTAAAACATTATTCTAAACGTGTGCAGGCGTGTTTTCATATGTTTGTGTCTACGTTAGGAATTAATGAGAAAATGTTACGAAATTGGGTAAACTTCAACGATGTACATGGCACTAATATTTCGCCAGAGGAACATACGGAATTTATATCAAAACGCAAAGAAGCTACCACTCAAGGTATGATATACAAAGAACGTTTAAGTTTTCGGAAAAAGTGGCTAAACGATATTCCGAAGCTTAAATCACACTATCGCAGACAATACACGAAAAAACTTCTTTCAATCCGATTTTAAAAGCTACGCACATATATATGAAGTTTATTGCAATTACTGCAAGTCTAACAATGAGAATGTTGTAACTCCTGTATCTTTTCCAAAATTCATGACCCTAATAGAAAAAAAAAATTTTCTATATTCAAACCAAGAAACGATATTTGTGACACCAATCGAAGAACATATCTCAAGATCAATATGATATCCATAGGATGGAAATACAAAATATACACAAACAAATTTGCAAATGAATTTTTTATCTTTTATATTAATAATACAAAGAATGCAATGAAAAACATAGTTTCACTAAATAGCTCTTTAATTACGGTTGACAACCATTATTTTTTCAACCTAATTATAACTTTTATTAAAAACATTAATGTACTTATGGCTTTTTGGTTTCAGAAAAAACGATTCCAAAAGGCCCTAAGCACCATTACTAAAAAACTATTATTATTTTATAAGTTTTTTTTTTATTAAACCAAATCCGCATTGATTTTTTAATGATAATTCGCAAATTTGGCACCTAACAATTAAATAGTCTTTAATTTATAAAGTTTTTTGCTTCTCCTGTAAAAAAGCAAAAAGTGTACTTACGGTCTTTTGGATTTTAGGTGACGATATGCATAGTTAAATAATACATGAAATAAAGAACACAAACGAAATCCCTTCAACTAAGCTAATTGAATTTATTGAACTCTCTTCCTTTAAGTATTATGGAATTCATGTAGTAACAAATAAGAGAAAAAAATTTTTAGATCAAGAAAAATACTTCAAACACACACAATCTCATGTTTTGTTTCTTGTTTACTTGTAAGCTAATAAATGCGTGTGTAATATGTGTGCATATATTAGTAGGAACTTTAAACGCTTATAGCTCCCAAAATACTAAACCGATTCTGCACATCTGTAGCAAAATCCCTTTCAAACCATATAAATCTTTTTAAAATCGGTGCAGTAGTACCAACGTAAAAGGGATTACAAAAAACATGTTTGCCTATTAATTATATATGTATGTATATTATCTATAGATAAGTAACTACCACTCATTACTTTGTAGGCCATTGAAAGAGTACTACTCGTTACAAAATCTCTAAAAGTTTTTGCTGATAAGATTTATTATTACACCATAAATTATTTAAACAATTAATATGTATATGTGTTACTATTTTATACTTAGATTTCCATCCAGATACGTGGAATCCTACATGGTGCGTTGGTACAATTCTTACCGGTTTATTGAGTTTTATGGTTTGTTAAACACTATTCCATCAAAAAGATATTTACATCTAATCTATTTGTATAATTTTAGCTGGAAAGCACTGCTACTTTAGGTTCCATCGAAACTACAAACTACGAAAAACAACAACTCGCCAAAAAATCGCTTGCATTTAATTTGAAAAATCCTCATTTTGTTGAACTATTTCCCGAGATTTGCGAAGAGATAAACAAAAGACTTCAAACTGAAAAAGAACAAAAGCTGAAAGCATTGAATGCAGCCGCTAATGCTACAATTGCGAACGGTACAAATGGTCTAAAATCCACAGCGAATGGCGTTGCCGTAGTTGATGGCATAAGAGGACGTATAGCTGCAAATGGTACAATAGGAAATATTAACGAAGTTAATGGTGATGTTGTTGCAGATCCGAATTCAGCAAAAAGTTTATCGAACTCTTACTTGAATTGGCAATCAAATATAATAATTATAATATGTTTCGCTATATTTGTGTTAGTAGTTAACTATGTTTTTAAAAATATCAATCAAGAATAGAAGCTGCAGGAAAAATATTTATTTAAAAAATTTAGCAACAATATTACTCCAGAGGGCTTTATTTTTGCAAAACTAGAACGTGTTATTTTTTCAATTCTATTCTTGTTTCTTTTTTTAGTTTTAATATTTAACTTACATTTATGGTTTCTGCCCTCCTCTTTTTAATTTTTGTTTGTTGAATTACATATTTTTTTATATTAAAGGTATTCATTTCAGGTTTTTCTCTTTGGAAAAATTGAAAAATGTAATTTGTTTGACAAACACAGGGGAAAAAAATTCAAACATTTTTTTAAAATTTTTTTCCTGTGTTTGTTGTAAAAAATTCCATTTTTCCAACGAGGAAAAAACTGAAATGAATACCTTTATTATTAATGTAGAGTTTCATCAGAGAAATAATGCACACTGAATTAACTTTAAATAAAAATCAAATAAATTATAAAAATTATCCCTGCTTATTCAACAAAATTCTTTTATAGCTACCATTAACTAAATAGATTTACATTAGAGTTACACACGTATATATATATATATATTGTAAAAAATAAATAATGGATCGTTTGGGTATAATAGACAAAGTATTTTTAAAATTTAAATAAAAAAAAACAAGTAAAAGTTATTGAAATACAACAACGCTTATTTGTGTAATATACATATTAATTACATTTATATTCTGTACATGACTTCAAGTAATTATCGATTAATAAACAAAAAATAAATTAAATAAAACGAAATTTTCCCTTCATTTTGTACAAAATTACAAGTGATGCTTTTCAATACAGTGCATATGCTTCTCTTTGAAATTTATTTAAAACTATAATTTATTTTCGTATTATGCAATTGGAGGTTTGGTAGGTTAGGCTAGCAAGGCTGGTGTTGTAACACACCTCCACTCGGAGACCCAGTTGGGTTCGTTGCGATTCCTCTCTATTAGTACGCGTTAATAAAAAATTAACACCTATTGTACCCAGATAAAATCCCGATTATCTGCCATTAATTCACTAAATTCCTATGATGAAGACTCAGATATCATTAGTTTGCACTTTGCGTTTTAACTAATGCTGCTCAGCCATCAAAGAGTCGTTGCAGCTTCGGGCAATGACAGACAATATTCTCAATGGTTTCCCAAACGCCCGTCCTCGCTCTGACCGGACAGTGACCAGGCAACGCCACATATTCCTCGAGAATCATGCTCACTCATGAACGGCACAGAATACACAGAAGTGAAGAACGTTTTTTTTTATAAGTTTTATACGTTTTTTTATCTAATAAAAATTCATTGCAAGTATCAAAACAAAAACGCCGACAAAATTTGAGGGAAAATGAGACAAACAGAAAAATACCCTTATCTTCCGTCTCGTGACACTTCTGTATGTTTTGTGTGAACGGTTGGTCCTGTTCACTATCCAATTACTGAGCTCCTTCTAGTAATGACTCATCGCTAATGTAACCGATACCTCACGCATTCTTTCATCAGCTCATTGGCAATTACATTACATTCAACATTGCTGTGACCAGGAACCCAACAGTCTGACACTATACTTGTCCACAAGCAAGTTGAGGGCGCTCTTACATTCACTAACTAGTTTCGATTTGATATTGTGTCCATTCAAAGTTTTTAGAACCGCCTGACTGTCGGCGTAGAAGGTTACGTCTTCGCTTTCAGTCCCATTTCTGGCCACCAAGTAGCAGGTGAAAAATTACATCCAATACAGCCTGAGTTTTGCTTATTTGGTCTTCTTTGATGCCCAGTGAGGTGCCCATATGGACCTTAACCACTAATCTTTTATGACTCTCGTTCCTCAAAGCCTCCCACCATACCACACACTTATAGGAAATAATCGGTCTCACAACCGATATGCAAATCCATCTATCTGTGTTTTGATAGATAGTTTCTGAGATGTAACCATGTGTCCTGCTAGACTTCGATCTATCGTATGTTCTAAACTTCATCAAAATCGGTTCCGTGGTTTAGCCGTTAAAGCGCAACAAAAAAACAATAATATTACTGTCGCATTTATAGTATTAGCAGAGACACCTTCAGCGAACCACTTATCCAAGCCACGAACCTTTTAGCACAGACAGAAAGAGATTCCCAAAAACTAGGATAAAACCCGAAAAATCCCCAAAAAATAAAAACATCGGCAGTGGCAGTACCATTTATTTTTTCATTTTCAAAATTTTTTATATGTAAGTCATAAGGCTCACAATTTAAAATACAAATCTAAGGCCTTTAACTGAAGCGATTTTATTGAAATTTGGCATACATATTGCAATAACGCAAGGCTATAAATTTAAGTTGGAAAAAGTGACCGGTATCACCCGCATTAGAAAATATAATTGAAATTTGCGCTAGTTAGCTGAAATTTTATAAGGAAGTAGCTATAGATTAGGAACTAGCTAAAAAAAAATCTGAAAGTAGCCCGGCTATAATTAAGGTTATAAGGTTATAAATGTTCTTTAAACTAAATGGGAGTTAAAACCCCACAAAATTTGCATTCCTATTTCATGTATGTACTTCGATTCAGCACATTTAAATATACTATTTATGTATTCATTATTACACTTTCCCAGCGAAACTCAACAGGAGAGATAAACACTCGCCCAAGAAAATCTTGAGTTTGAAAACTTGGGCTTGATCACGCAAATAAGAATAAGAAATTTAAATTTTTGCTAATGAGGTGAAATTTGATAGACAAGTATTTCTAAGCTAGAAACTAACTAGAAAAATCTTAAAACCAGGAAAATATAGCCATAAGGGTGGGGCTACGCCCATTAAGTTTATAACTAAAATATGAAATTTAAATCGTTGGCGTAAGCAGTTTTATTGAAATTTGGCATATAAAAATTTTCCTTTAAAAATGTGGGCGTTAACATGACAATACAATTTAAGTCTCTTCTTTTATGTCCTTCGGATCAGCAGATTTATACTACTTATGTAAATATTATTGTCCGTTTCCATCGAAATTTGACACGTATGATTGGCACTGGCTAAAAAATTGTTTCTTTTAAAAAAGTGGGCATATTATCTAGAAAAGTTAGCAGCATATTATCTAGAAATTATATGACACTCTTACGGTTACAAATTTATATAATGCACAGCATATTACAGTGATAGGTATTGTGCTAAACAAGAACTTGGTCAACATTTTTATCCCACTACTTTTAATGGCCGAAATTTTTTGAAAGGAACTTGGCCTTTTTCACATTTATGTTTTTGTGAGGATAAGACTAACAGAAATAGGAATTTTATAGAGAACTACCGCCTTATTCTGCAATTCGCTAAAGCTAAACCCCCTTCGCTAAACAGCTGAACATATATAAAATTAAGCACTACAATTTCGCCAGATAAAATTTTGAAAATTGCACTCGTAGACGAAAACCAATAAATTGACTTTTTAAATTTTTATTATTATTAGCTTAAGCGAATTACAGAATAAGACGGCTGGAGGGACGACACACTATAAGTGTTCATACCACAGTAGGATATCCTTCAGTCTTAAGTTTACAGTAGCAAGACGTGACCCATAAATCAATCCAAGAGATACAAATTGTGATACCTACAGTTCTGCAGTCCTCCAAACTCACAGGCAGGATTGAAAGAACTATAAGGTGTTGTATAAAAGATACAAGAATGATCTCAAAAGGGAGAAAAGGACCTCAGAGATGAAATACTGTGAGGAAATTGATTCGCTAGGACTCTTGGGATTATACAAAAGATTGTATTAGTCATGGACGATATCCATTGGTAACATTTTACTTTGCCAATAGATGCGTTATTTGCAAATAGTTTTTGTGAGTTATTAACTTACAATAAAAAAGTTAAACTGCAACGCTTTCGAATTTTATTTGTAAATAAGAAGTACGTATAAACGGGATAATAGTGGCATTGATAAAAGCAACATGGGAAATGAATACCTTCGAGTCGTATAAATCATCGTGTCGGCTTTGCAGAGCGAGGTATGCAGCACAAGGATTATACCATGGTTGAATTTTTAGACATTGAGTGAGCCTTTAACAACATTAGCAGAGGCTATTGGGGAGTCCCTGGAGACACTCAGTGTTCGTAACTTTCTGCTGTAGTGGATAGCTCTTATGCTTAGTAGCAGAATCATTAACTTGACTATAAAAAGTGGAAACCTCATGAAATTAGTGACCAGAAGTACCTCACAGGGAGGAGATCTATCACTTCTATTGTGGCTGCTGGCAATGAACGTAATTTTTAGGCCTTTTGGCAGGAGCGGACGGAAGATAGTTGCTAATGCAGACGATGTAGTTTAATTGGTAACGCGAAAGTTTCTTCCCACCATCAGTGAGGTCATACAGTCGGGATAGCTATCATTCTGTTTCAGCGGCAAAGGAATGGAAAATTAGAGAAAACTTGACTAGTCCTCTTTACCAGGAGATCCGTTTTAGAGCTACTTCACAAAACTGGATTTGTTTCAAATATTTATTTTTTCTGCGTACTTCAGAGATGAATGATGCACATTTTCTCTCACATCCAACTATCTATCTATATAATTAATAGGCAAACATGTTTTTTGTAATCCCTTTTACGCTGGTACTACTGCACCGATTTTAAAAAGATTTATATGGTGTCTTCGGCAAAGCCTTAAAACATTTTAAGTGGAAAATAGAAATTAAAATATCCATTTTCAATATTCAAATTATCAATTTTGTGCCATCCAGCATTTTGCATGACAGTGCTTTCCGTTGGTGATAAAGAAATCAGATTTTATATGGTGCTTGTCTGCCCTAAATATCTTGTATGATCAATTTCAATACTATTGAGTTCATAACGGATTTCATCAAAAAGATACGCTACAAAATTGTTTTTAATTTAAAGCTTAAGTCAGATGATTTTGAGGTCTTATCATCTACAACAAATCCTTCTACATATATATAACTTTCACTGGGCAATACGTACAAATCTTGATTTTGTATTGAAATACGAATGTCATCATTATTGTTGTATGATTGTAGATATGGTGCATATGTGTGATAATCTTTTTTGATTATACTCTCATCAGATAATGGCTTTTCTAGTACATCCATTATTGAATTCATTTTTTTTGCTTTAAATTTTAAATTTAAGGACTTGAGAAAAGAAGAAGAAAGAAAGAAAATACCTTTAATATATTGCCTGGAAGATCTGACTAATGACACAGAATACACAGAAGTGAAGAAAGGTACAGGTAAAAACAGCTCCAATCAGGTTTTTTTAAAACTCGTGGAAAAAAGAGAAAAGTATAGTGTATTTGTGCTGTAGTGTATTACTACTAAGCAATTAATACAGCTAATAAAAGTTGATTGCACTAGAAAGACGTAGCAAAACAAAAACGACGACAAAATTTGAGGGAAAACGAGACAAACAGAAAAATACCCTCATCTTCCGTCTCGTGACACTTCTGTAGGTTTTGTGGTAATGATCATGGTTTGGAGTCAAGATTTTAGTATTGAATCACAAACGTTTTCCAATTGTATTTTCTTTATTAAAATCTATTAAATCTTTAGAGCTGTTAATTTTAACTTGCATTGTATTGTTATTAGCTTCTATTCGAATTTTATTTGTTGGACTGCAGTCTTTATATTTTTTATCTAAGTAATCAACTATATCATTTAATTCATAAGATACAATTGGTATTTTAATTACATGTTCTTCTATGTGAAACATATTGTTATAGACGTCTACATTCGGTATGCTATTATATGAATGAAAAGCAGTTAGAGCGCACTCATAAGCTCCATTTAATTCGATAGGAGGAAAGAAATTTGCAGCTAACTCTGATGAGTTAGAGCTCAAAGTAAGTGTTATTGACATTATGACAATCTGATTGCAAATAAATAAAAAGTTATTGTAATATTGTTTATAAAAACGATTTATTTCTTATTTTACATTCGGTATGCTATTATATGAATGAAAAGCAGTTAGAGCGCACTCATAAGCTCCATTTAATTCGATAGGAGGAAAGAAATTTGCAGCTAACTCTGATGAGTTAGAGCTCAAAGTAAGTGTTATTGACATTATGACAATCTGATTGCAAATAAATAAAAACTTATTATAATATTGTTTATAAAAACGATTTATTTCTTATTTTAAATATATATTATTACATTATGTGCCGTCGTGCGGTTTTTTGTGGAATTTCTTGAACAACCACGTTGCCTACTTCCTATGTGAAGGCATAGGTCGTGTACAGTCAGTCACAAAACCTTATAAAATACTGTTAATACCATCTTGGGCATATGGTCTACGCTACTCCGCCCATATTTGTGCAACACCATATTATGCAAATTTACTTTGCATTAATATGTTTAATAAATAAATAAAATATTACATTATGTGCCAAATATAAGTAATGTTGTTGTTGTTGCTGTTTTACTCCAACTACAATATATCATCTTTACTTATCCAAGAATTGTGTTGACTAGAAAACCCCAACCATTCAACATACATATGTATGCCCCTCTCCTTTAGTTTTAAAAATCTTTTCAACCAAATATGTATTTGGATATCTAGTTTTTGAAAGTTCTTCTGCATAGAATCCACCTTCAATAGGATTTTCGAGATAATCTTCTAATATGTATGTTGTGGGATATGTATTTTGAACTCTTTTAATTGTGAAAATTTCTGTTGTCCTTTTCAAAAGTATGCTTATGTTTACTTATGCGTACATGATCTCCTACATTAAATTTAGACATTTTATACATCTTTAAATGACTGTATACTGTATTGAACAACATTTTCTCATTTGTTGGGTTGAATTTAATAGGAGACATTTTAATTGTGCATGGAATTTGTTATTATATGCATAAATTAAATCTTTATATATATCAATTCACTTATATGAACCATTAAAGCTAAATTCTTTCCACATCATCCCTTTTAAAGTTCTATTAAATCGTTCTACTATTGATGCTTTCATACTGCTATAAGTTGAGTAGTGATTAATGTTGTATGTATGCATTAATTTTCCGAAGTGTTTATTGAAAAATTCTTTACCATCATCCGTTTGCATGTTTTTTTTAACTCGTCCTAATTGAAAAATATTTTCCATTGCCTTGCTTGTTTCGAGTGCAGTTTTTGTTTTCAGCGGTACTGCCCATGCAAATTTTGAGAATGTGTCAATTACAGACAACAAAAATCGATAATTTCTATTTTTCGATGAATAACTACCCATTTCAACTAAATCAGCTTGCCAAAGATCATCTAATCCTTTCATCACAACTCTACGACGTACAAAATTATTTTTATTATTATTAAATTATTAATTATTATGCTTGATTATGTAGTTCGTCAACTAAGTTTCTTTTTGGAGACATTGAGTAGTTTTACGGATTTGTGGGAGAGTGTTGTGATCTACTTGATGCACTTTCAGCTATTGATACTAACATGTAATTTTCTAATCTATAAATTTTCTCATTCAGCAGTTCAATTTGTTCTTCAAAAGATGATTTAATGTTTAAAATGTTTTTTTCAATTTCATAATTGTCTTCTATCTGTAATTTTATTTCGCTTTGTAATTCCTCGATCTGAACTTGAATAGTTTCTTGAATTAGATTATTGTCTTCCTTATAGAAATCTAATAATTTGACTTCTAGTCTTTCGATTTGAGTTTGCAGAAACAATTTATTGACAACATCGTTTTTCTTTAGATCCTTTTGTTTTGGACATCAATATTGTTGTTCATATCCATAAAGAACCCCAACAGTTTAGATGCATTTTAACTAGAAATTAAATCACTAGTTGTTGTGGAGTAAATTTGGCTAACGCATTTTAAATTTGAAATTTGTCTCAGGGTTGAATTTACTATTATTCTTTATGCCACCCTGAGAGTAGTCGGTACAAGTGGTGAAAAGAAAATTGGTTTTTTGGTATTCGCTTGGCTACATTTGTGGCAGGCATTTAAAAAAAGAATCTTGTGCCGACTTCTAGCAGGGAGAATAAAGTAAGTTTCCTTTATACATTTTGAAGATAAATTGATTATATTTTATATCGTATTATCATTTAAACAGATAATAAAACCAGCTTACTATAAGGCTTTAATAAAGCCAATCGTATTTATTCGTGTTTTTATTATTATTCATGATCGGCACACGTTGCTGCCGCAACAACACTAGTATTGTTTAGATAATGTCCAAACTTATCAACAGACATACTTCATATATATGCTTTATTAAAGTTAATATATTATATTCGCTTCACGTAATTCTTCAATAATTGATACAATCTCGTTATTGTGATTAGTATGACCTGTAGCTTGTGATGCAATCAGTAGTCGGAGACGATTTACTAACTCATTGGGATCATTCCAATATATATAGTTTTGTTTTAAAGGGTTAAAGCGCATCATTCCATCACCTTTATGACTAGGAATTGCTGCATTTGCTACTGCGTTAGATACACTCTTCTTTTTTTATGCATGTTTTTTTTATTTATTGTATCTTCATAAGTATTCAAATCTTAAATCGAACATATAATTAATAGGCCCGATCCATGTCAGACATAACTAAGTGATAGTTGTAAATAATACATAAGTAGTGATAAACCAAAAAAAATGTATTTACAAGCAACTTCATTCGGAGTGTTAAGTATTAGAGCCCTTGTATCTCTCTTTTTTAAGCGGATGTGTCCAGTAAAGTTAAAAATATTACGAGCAAGCGGATTAGGATGTGACTCGAGTTTTGTTAGATATTCGCCTGCGTATTTTGCAATTTCTTCAGCCACTAGTGGCATATTTAAATCACGATGTATATTTGAATTCTTAATGTACCATGGAGCAGATGTTATTAACCTTAAAATTTTGTTTTGTCTTCGTTCAATTCTCTCTACATTGGAAGCAGAAGCAGTGCCCCATAACTGGATACCGTAACACCATATTGGCTTTAAAAGCGACTTGTATATTAAAAGTTTGAAGTCTATGCTGATACACTCTTTTGACTATTTTTTTTTAAATATTTTTTGAATTATATGCTTATATTTATATCCTCTCGTCCTTTTGATCTGACCATCAGGTTTATAGTCTCTCCTGCATGCATTAGTTGTAATTAAAATTTTTTTGTAGATTTCAAGCTCAAATTTGTCATGGTTTTTTGGTATTTTATGAAACATTAAAGATAACAAACCAGGTGTTAGAGCCCACCTTTGGCCACCAACTTGAATTTTATATTCCGTGAGCTCAATGTTACTACTACCAAATTTCCATTCGTTATTGTAATCTCTATGTGGACCGTAGTAATTATCTAATTCATTTCTTGCTTCCAAAAGTGATAAGTCTGCACAACTGTCTTCAGCATTGGAAGTCTGTGAGTAAAATTCATCTACATTCTTATCACTGACATCATTAACATCATTAAATAAGATGGTGTTATCAAATATTGTTCCTTCTACAAGTTTCTTTGGTGTACTTGTCTCTACCTCGACTGATGCTTTCAAGGACTTTAAACTTTTGTTATTCTCAAGTTTTGTTTGGAAGCTACTTTCTTCTTTCTTGGAGATTCTTATAATATTTTTAGAACTATTTATAAATTCTTTAAAGAGGATCTGTTATAGGTTTAAATGTATCTCTTAGTTGTTCAAGTGTATCTGTTTCACCAGTTCTTATACTGCGGAGCTTTTTCTGCAAGACATTTCTTGTTGTAACCAGCTCTTTTAAAACTTTCGCATCCATATTTAATAGCGTCAAATGGCAGATCAGTTATCAGGTATCAGATCAGTTTACAGATCAGTTAACAGGTATTAGATCAGGTTACAGATCAGGTATTATTACAGGTTATCAGATCAGTTAAGAGGTATCAGAACAGGTTATCAGATCAGTTAATAGGTATTAAAAGAGGTTATCCGGTGTCAGAATAGGTTATCAGAACAGTTATCAGGTATCAAAACCGATTATCAGATCAGTTACCAGGTATTAGAACAGGTTATCAGATCAGTTAACAGGTATCAGAACAGGTTATCAGATCAGTTAATAGGTATTAGAACAGGTTATCCGGTATCAGAACAGGTTATCAGAACAGTTAACAGGTATCAAAACCGGTTATCAGATCAGTTATTAGGTATTAGAACAGGTTATCAGATCAGTTAGCAGGTATCAAAACAGGTTATCAGATCAGCTTATCAGTTAATGTTATCAGATCGGTGTTATTAGGTGCTGATTAGATTATCAGATCAGTTTTTAGACATCTAACCAATTATAAAAAAATAGATGTATGAAGTTTAAAGCCAGATTAAGAACTGAAGACTCTTTTTATGTAAAGTAAGTTATATTGTTATGAAATAGTCAAATTGTTTTCTGAAACGACAATTTTTTAATTCATTATCTTTGCTTATCATCAAAAATCTATATTTATCCTTCCAACATTCTCGACAAATTTCTTGAAACTTTACAAAATTCATATGGCTTGCCACATGATCACTATAAACATGCTTCATATTTTTCTCATCTTGTTGAAACATTATAATTATATTGGCATTGTCTCTTATCAAATGTTTTGGAACTCTAGTATAAGTTTGAGTAAGTAAAATGAATCAACATCCTTATGTCGCCCCATACAAAAATATGCCCGTATATTATTTTGCTTCTCGCATGCAACATCGTCAAATATCATAATTGAATTGCTTTTAGCTTCGTTAGGGGAAATAACAGATTCATTATCTGTAAATGTATAATATCCCATTCCTTTTATTGATACAATTAAGTTTCTCAGGTATTCATATTTCGGCTGATATAAGGATTTTGAGTATAAATATATGTTTTTAAACTTGAGACCATTAGGACTTTCTATCAAGCTAATCATAATATTAGTCTTTCCACAATTTGATGGACCAACTATAAGAGCATGAATAGAATTTGGTAAGAGGGAACTATGCTTTATTGTTAAACTAATGTTTGATGAAGCATCAACATTACGGATTAAAATATAGTTATGTTGTTTTACTAACTGCATTTTTGTAACTAACTACAATTCAAAAATACTACCTTTCATTATAGAAAAAATAAAATAATATGGTTATACGATATCAGAAATCGTTCAGTGATAAGAAAACTGTCATTGGAGAAGGTTAACTAAATATATTAAACTCTCTACCTGTTGAACTTCACCTTCCTGGTTCTCAATACTGTGGACCTGGAACAAAACTACAAAAACGTTTACGTAGAGGTGATAAAGGAATCAATTTATTGGATTCTGCTTGTAAAGAGCACGACATTGCTTATTCTAAAAATAAAGATTTAAGTACTAGACATAAAGCTGATCAAATACTTGAAAACAAAGCCTGGAACTGAGCTCTTTCAAAAGATAGCACTCTCACAGAAAAATCATTGCATATATGGTTACAAACGCAATGAAAGTCAAAACAAAGTTTGTTATGGGTGTGGAGAAAAAGAAAAATGATAAAAAAAACATTTTAAATGCTAAAAAGCTGTTTAGTACATCAATTAGAGCTGCATCAAAAGTGTTGAAGAAGAAAAAACCGTTGGATATTAACTCAGCCATTAAAATTGCACGAAAAACTATTAACAGTTCTTTGAAAAAATTGCAAATTATAGCACCACGTATAATACGCGTTCCAAAAATTGGTTATTTTCTGCCGTTAATTCCAATTTTAACCGCTCTGGGTGCAATTGGCAGTCTAGCGACTGGAGGTGCTGCTACAGCGAAGACTGTAAATGCAACAAAAAAAATGCAAAAAGACAACTTGAGGAAACAACTAGACATAATAGAGCGATAGAATCTATAGCGGTAGGTGAAGGACTTTTCCTCAAACCTTATAAAAAGGTTATGGTTTGATTTGTAAGGAGAACTCAAAAAACTAATACAAATGCTGCCTACTAAACCATTGACCGATGTTGATCTACAAGATTTTTCATCAAAAATTCCATACTTTAGAGGGGTTTACATTTTAAACACTCTACCAAAACGTGCGAGGAAAAAAGAATGTGGCATAATAAATTTAGATGTGTCAACAGGACTCGGCAAACATTGGGTAGCATATTTCAAAAACAATAAAGAAATAGAATATTTCGATAGCTTTGGAAACTTAAAACCTCCTGCAGAAGTAATCAAATATCTGGTTAAAAATATAAGATACAACTATAATAAATATCAGAAGTTTGATACATTTAATTGTGGTCCTTTAAGTCTTCAATTTCTTTACGGAAACAAATAAAAAAAATTAAAATTTATTACCAAATAATTTTCTTTTATTACTTGCAAAATATATAATGTATAATATTTAAGAAATTTATTATTCGACATATTGTCATAATTATATTTTAATTTGAAATTTATTTGCTTGTGGTTCAGCTTGGTCTATATGCATTTCATTGTTGCTGTAAAAAATCATCAGTAGACTTCAACCACACCTTTTGAATAGTCACAAACCTCTTATCTTATGCACAGACTTTCAAGAACTATTTGAGAATTCACAAATAATAATATTTTGTATGAGTTTCTAAGCCTAATATGCTTATTTTTCTTTTGTGATTTTCAAAAATATTATTATTTGTGAATTCTCAAATAGTTATTGAAAGTCTGTGCATAACATAAGAGGTTTGTGACTATTCAAAATGTGTGGTTGAAGTCTACTGATGATTTGTTACAGCAACAATGAAATGCATATAGACCAAGCTGAACCACCAGCAAATAAATTTCAAATTAAAATATAATATATAATAAATACAAAAAATTTAACGTACTGCCAAATGGGATATTGGCCATTTTGTATTAAAAACTCTTGAGCTCCTCATCGGATAGGGAGTTATATCTATTTGGTAAGAACATAAAATGGTCCTCCATCTCTATTTTCACGGTTGGACCGCATTTGGTCGTTGTCCTCTATGCAGAAACAACTCTATATTTCTTCGAAATATCTAAGTCCTTGATATAGATCAAGGACTTGTTGTTCAAGGAACTAAATTTTTTTTCTTAAATTTTGTGATTCCATTTGAATGTGTTGTAGCTTTGAGTATTTTACTAAAATTTATATTAAATGTAGATTCGATGAGTCTAAGAAGCCTACATGAAAATATTTATGGTGAAATAGTCAATATTTTTATGTGGAGCGAAAGATGTAGAAAGAGACAAAGAGAGAGAGAGAGAGAGAGAGAAAATAGCAATGCTAATCAAAAATTTATATGTATCATTGTGAAATCAAAATTTTAACACAATGTCAAATAGTCATTCAATACATTAAGAACTTAACAATGAAATCTGTAGTAGAACAATTTCTTAAGGAATATGAAAGATGTTTAATGCACGAACATAAGGATGCACTACTATGTTTTTTTTCACATGCTTAAAGAAAACGAAGACTTTGGTGTGGAGGATAATAATGATGCAGAACACTTTTCTTGTTGTCCTTGGTACAGCTCAGATTGTATAGAAGGACCAGACACATGCAGATGTACGATATTCAATATAAGAAAAATCAATGTAATAAATTTAATCAATTCATATACGTTTATTTTCAATATCAAAAATTAATAAAAGTATAAATAAAATTTTAATAAAAATTTTTTTCTTTCTTTCTTTTTTTTTTAGTTTTTAAACATTATTTCAAAAAGACAAAGTAAAAAAAGAATATTTAAATATATCTACGTACATATGTATATGTTTATATTTTTAACAATTTGTTTTCTTACACTCAGGGAAAAAACAAGCTATATTTAAGCTAAATGGGCTTAAAACAAGCCGAAAACGTCATGAAAGTCTGTTAAGCTCGAAAATGCTAAAATCAAGATGATAATCTTAATTTTAGAACGATTATTTTTAAATTGCTTCGTTCTACTTTTGAGAATAAATATTTTATTTTAATATTTTTGCAGTCTTGAAATAAGCTTAATGTAAACTTATTTTAAGTCTAATTCGTTCTTGATTTTAGAATGTTAAATCTTATTTTAAGAGAGTTTCCTCTTAATTTCATGATTTTCGAAATTCGAAATTCAAATGCATTTAACCCACAAACAACCCCATCAAAGAAAATTATAAACTATTAGTAGTATTTTGAATTTATTGCAGTTTTATTAAAAACAAAATTAAAATAAACAAAATTCATATTTACATATACATACATATGCATATGAACTTCTTATTATATATGCCTAAGTCTAATGAAAGCTTTGTTATTATTTATGTAATATACATGTAAAGGTGGGCTAGTAAAGTTACAAATATTTATAATGTGTACATTTTGAGTTGCTGGAGTTAGTCCAGTTAGTTTAGCACTAGAAAATTGCTGTCTACAAAAATCATTCTGTATGTGGTTTTTATAATACAGAAGAAGCTTACTTTTAAAATTCTCTCATTTTGAATACAATAGTTGTCCTTTTGATGGATACAATATATTAAAATCTATTTTGATCTAAAATATATGTAAATACAAATTATAAGTATCTAGGTAAAATAAAAGGCTACTGAGCAAGTATTTATCTATTCTGGTGCTCTGGAATCTGACAATTTAGGCCAGGAATTAAAAAAGTCAAAGCTTCCCATATCGTTTAAATCCTGCTGACGCATCTTGAAAGTTAATTTCCATTTGTCACAAACTTAACTCCAATCAGAGCTATTCCTACTCAAATATGTTTTAAATGCCACAAGTGTTGATTGGTCAGTTTCAGGTATGAGGTCATTCGTAATACGTAATGTTTCAGTAGAAGAAGCTTTATCGCGATAAGTTTTTTCCAAATCTGCTTTTTAGATCTTCTATTTTTGTATTTAGCGTAAAGTTTACCGCTTGGATTTTTGTGTCCATGTCTGGGTATAAAATAGTACTCCTTTTGGAAAGGAAAGAAATAATTTTCGAAATATTTAGTGCAGGAATTAAAGACATGGCTTACCTCAACAGCTTTTTCGTTTGGAAAAATTTCCACAATTTCATTAATTAACACCGAAAAGTATTTTGCCTGCAGAGTGATATTATTGCTGATTAACTCTTCTACTATCATTTTTATCAAATCATTCATGTATTCGTTTGTCAAGTTTTTCTTTTGTTTGTAAAATTCGAGGATATTTTTGCCTTTTGATGTTTCATTTAAAATTATATTTAAATCTTTATTCATCAACATTCCACGCATGGACACATTTGAAGGTGAAGAGTTTGAGGATGTGTTTCTTGGACTTTGCATAGTTTTCAGCAAATCCTCCACTTTTGATGGCATTGAAATAGTTTCGTCATCTATTCCAAACTATTCAAAAAAAAATATTAAAAATTAAATAAAACTAAAAATTTTCTTTTGGTTAAATTTTCATTAAAAGTGGAATGTTCACCTGCTTTTTCTTCCAAGCAAATAATTTTTCGCGAAACAGCCCTAACGGGGGAATAGCTTCCTGCATGTCCTCTTTTTTCATGAACTGTAAGCTTCTATAAGTCACTTGTGCAGCTTAAATATATCCAAAAGGTGAAAAACGCATAGCATACACATGAGTACTAATGTATGTTGCAGAAACTAATTACCTTTTAAATACTCTAAAACAGATTCCATATTGAATTATTTCAACAGTTTCCTCAAATTTTCGTCATCCTGGTTCTGGGCAGGATGCTGAGATTGTTCTTTTTCAAGATTAAAAAGCGCAAAATCATTAGAATTTTTTAATGGCACACCACAGATTTCTTTTTCAAAAGTTTGTACTGCAAAGCCGGCCGGAATAATTGCTACAGTCATCCAATTACCTTCGGAACTTTGGTCAATATTAACTATTTCACAGTTTTCCATTGCAAAAAAATAAGTTTTTTTTTTAAATACTTTTCACTATAGATGAGGTGCACACGTTAACAATAATAGCGAAACTAAAAAAAAATACCGCATTCGGACAAACTTAAGTACGTCAGACTTGTTTTAAGAATTATACGTTTTAGTATAAGAATAACACTCTTGATATACTCTAAAAACAAGAATTTCACTCTTAATTTAAGATTTTTTTCCTAATTTTTAGATTTTCATTTTGTTTTAAGATTGTCGTTCTCATTTTAAGTTTTTTTTAAGAAAGTGAAGGCTTAATTTTTGGAAAACTAGACAATTCTAAAATTCGCAAATGTATTTATACCATCAGGTTTAACTTTACTTTTATCATCTTCAAAGCTTAAAATAAATAAATTTGATGTACTTTTGACTTAAATGTTACCATATTATCATTTATTATAGACTTATTAAACAAAAAATTTTTATAAGTTGATAAACTATACTTATCAATAATATATTTCTTTACTCCTTTAGATTTTTTAGTATCATTTTCATACTGAACGCTAAAAGAATACATTTTATATCTCAATCCCACAAACTCTTTCATAACCTTTCCAAAATTTTCATCCTTCATCATTACCAACACCTTCTTGTTTAGATGAGGGAAACCATATTTGTTATCCTCAGGGTAATCAGAATGAGTCCGTATCCGTATAATTAAGAGATAAATTTGATTTGAATTTAGGTTGCATATATCGGTAATAGAAATCGTACATTTTCCATTTAGAAGGCTCCAAGGCACAAAATCCTAAAAATCCTGTGAAAATTGGGTTTGGATATCCACTCTTGAGCTCCTAAGTGGTTTCCGTTCGTTCTACTCCAGTTTGTTATTATTCGTACATCTTTTCTTTTGTCCATATTTTCCATGGTTTTGCCATATACTGCGTTATTAAGTAGTTTAAAAAAATTCTTTTCAAAATCGTTTTTGGCAACAGCTCTGTGTTGAGTATTTAAATGTATACAATCTTTTAACCATGGAGATTGTTTAAAAGTGAGAATGCGATGAATTTTTCTTAGAACTAGACCATATTCCAAACATTGCTTAAGAACTCTGTAGTGTATAACATACGCATTTTTCAATGAGAAATCGGTAATCATCTTCTTTTGTCTTGTTCCTAATGGTTCTTTATTTTCAGGACAAAAAGGTAAATCATTATGCGAGTCATGTAAATAAGAAGGATATTCTAAGGTTACTTCATATACATAACCATCATTGGAATTATTCTCTATATATCTCGGATCCAGATTTAGTTCCTCACTTGTCAACCATCTAAATCCTCGATAAGGAAGATACTCCGACATGGCCCAACCGTACAGATTATTTGCAACCAAATATATTAGAAACTTTGAGGGCTTCTCTTTATCAAAATCTTCTAAATATTTATTATTGGATCTGGAATGTCTTTTAACACATTCCACAAGTCCACCACGTATGTCTTTTTTAAAGAAATTGTACATATGTATATCAGTTATTAACTCTAATTGAATATTTGTATACTTTAACATAGCATCCCATGATAGTCCTGGAGCGGTGTAGTAATGACAAGGATTTAAGTTGTAAATTCCTTTACAAACACTTCGGAAGTTTTCAAATTTATCATTTAATAATAGTACGTCTGATTTCAAATATAATTCCAAATAATCACGGAGGTAAAACTCTCCGTTGAAAATATGCCACACATCTCTGGCGTGAGCGTAATCTTTAATCGAACATTCTTTATTATTGAGTTTGTTAAAGAAGTCTTCCCTAGACGGAAGCCGAGTTTCATTAAGCTTTTCAAATGAATCCAGATATTCATAAGGAAAAATACGCTTTTTTCGTATAAGATCACACTCTGTTTTGGTTTTAAACTGACTCCTAACGGTACAGAAATCTTTGTCCGAAAGATTGTTAGCTAAGTATTCTAAACTGTAAGGCATAAAGCGAAATGTATTAAGAAATCTGAGTTCCACATTGAATTTATCGGGCATTTTAATAAATTGTGATAAAGATATTTACAATTCTTTATTAAGCGGAATGACTTTAAAATTATTTTCAATTTTACCTAACTCCTTCACAAGGAGGTGGGAGTCACATAGCATGAGTAGTCATGGAAATATATTGGTATAAGCTTAGGGACTTGATAATTTAAGTTACAATTTCTGTGAGCCGCTTATGTGACAGTGATCTCTCAAGCGATCACTATTTAAATATTTTTCACATATATGACAAATCTGAGCATTTTGAAATGATACTAATTCTTCAGGACTTATAGTATCCATGAGATTTATTTCTGAGAGATAATTAGTATAGATTTCCTGATAGTCTCTATTAAAAACTGTAACGAATTTAACTGAAGCATCTTTTCCTCTATAAATTTCTAGCTTATCTAACTTATTATTATGCTTACAAGGAAGGAGCAAGGAATATGTTTCTGAATATATTTAGTCTTATTACTTACACTAGTTTCTATTTTTTCTAGGACATATTCGAAATCCGCATAAATAACAAAGGGAACATCTATTTTCCTTTGATAATCTTTGAAATTTAGTGTTGAATTTTCAGGTCTAGGCAGCTTCGTTACAACTTTACCACACTCCATTTTGTGCTGAGCCATTTTATATTCTTGATGGGTGTATTGTAAGCAACTATTACAAAATAATAGTTTACTACAATGTTTGGTTGTCTGTCGCTTTAAAAGTCTTAAAAAATAAAATCAATAAATAAATTATACAAATCTGTACATATAAATATTTTTACTTACGATATTTCAAATCGTTTAAAGATATAATAAAACATCTCAGCATTTTCTAATATCATCAAGTTAACATGATTTTGTTTCTCTTCTCTCCCATTGGAGTGCACAATTCAATTACAAAAATATCTAATGAAAACATAATTAAATTTAAGAATAAGAAAATATTTAAAATTGTAAAAACCTGTAAAGAATATAATGGATCTTTGTATTTGTAATCAAAATGAAATTAATGATATAAATGATAATAATTATATACCTAAATTGTTAGCTAGCAATGACCATCAATGCCCAATTATAAATAATGAGCACATTCCAAATATAGACGAAATATTACCGGGAAATATTTTATTAAATCAATTTAACGGAACAATTAAAGCCTTAAGTGGGCAGTCATGGGAAATAAATGGATCATTTCTAATTCAGTTTAATAATGAAACTCTAATAATTAATGAAAGAAAATATACAGCAAAAGATATTTCATTTTTTGTACCTCTTCCAGCGGTACTGCAACTTTTATCAAACTCAAACAAAAAAGATGAAGTACTATCACTTCAAAGAATCAAACAACTACATTTACAAAACACTAAGGGTCTTATGCAAAAAAAAAACTTAACAAAGCTTTGCAAAGCAATGTTAAGTAAAGTTGTATTCTAAAAAAATTATTATATCAGATTTCTAAAGTAGGTCCCCACGTTTGTTAATACTACTTTAAGTTGATATTTTCAAAATGTGTATTTTGTACCTCAAATATTTTTTTTAATAAAGCACATATTGCTTCATATTACATTTGAATATGAAGCTAGAATTGTTCGCTCTTAGCTTAGATTTACTATTTCTGTCATGTAATGGAAAACATCATCAAATTACCCAACTAATTCAAAATACATGGTAAAATCCATATAAAAAATATTAAAATAAATACAATTGTACAAAAATGTTTTAGTGATGTACATACAATCAAAACAAATCGAAAAATGCTGCATTTTCAAATACCCATACTTCATAGAAATGTTTATCTGTTTTTCTACCATGTGAGAAGCTCATATTGTTTAAATTAGGTTGCTTTACTTCAAGAAAATAAAAATTTATTTAATAAAATAAAAAAATATTTGAATACCCGAATGAAATTGTATTCGATTTTTGCTGCCTATTTTGTTTAAAATAAAAATTCCGTTTTACATTAATTTGTTTGACAGACATAGAGAATTGTTGTTTAACTAAAGTTGGAAAATAGCCAATTGACATATGAATCAAAACAAAAATTTTCATTTAATTTGATTCTAAAACCTATATTTTCAGTTAAAAACATTTCTAAATAGTATAACGCTTACATATGTACATTTGTATTTACAAACTTCACTTACGTCATGGCAATCCATTCTTCGATTATACTTCTTTCAGAAACAACGAACACAAACTACCGCATTTACTTCCAAACAGATGTGCATGTTTCCTTTGTTTCGCTTTTTAAACCAAAACATTCGAATGTTTCCGTAATAATTGGGAAAGATGGAAGTAATGATACGAACACAACTGGGACGAACGACGAATTTCGTCCACGTCGACGAATTCGTCGATAAGCATTCGCTCCGTAAATTCGTCGTGTGAAGCACAATAACGATGAATTTACTCACCGAATTCCTCATATTTGACAAAGTTGGTTGTTGTGTTTACAAAAACTAAAAGATACAGAGAGAATTTTCTCTCAATTTTGGTACAAAATAGAAATAAATTTATCTCAGAGTTCGTCACGCACGACAAATTTCGTTCTACGGCGGTGTTGTGTTCATTTTCATATGCACAAACACACATTTTTTCAGTTCCATTGCACGTTTCGCTTTTACAAATGAGAATAGGAAGACTGTTTGAAAATTTGAGAATGTGTTGAACAGCGTTTCAATCATACTCGTGCAGATCATTAGTGTTACCTACATATATTATGTATGTATTAGTGATGTAGCGAATGTCAAATTTTGATATTCGCGAATACGAATACGAATATTATATGTGAAATTTATAAACATAAAATTTGTGTTCTGTTTACGCCTGCAAAATGACACATGAAAAAATTGCAATGAAAACGAACTTCATACTCCTATTGGCGTACTTTAAAGGTAATATCCTCACAAACACATAAATGTGAAAAAGGCCAGTTCCTTTTCAAAATTTCGGCTATCAAAAGCAGTGAGATAAAAATTTTAACCAAGTTCGTGTTTGGTACAATACCTATCACTGCAATATGGTATGCATTATATAAATTTGTAATCGTAAGAGTGTTATATAATTTCTGGAGAATGTGCTAGCTTGGCTCACTAGCACAAATTTTAATTTTTATGGGCGTAACCCCACCCCCTGGTTAAAATGTTCAGGTTTTCAGATTTTTTAGTTCAGTGCTCACCTAGATCTACTCGTGTAACAAATTTTAGCTTTCTAGCTATAGCAGAAATGCTTCATCAATTTGATGAGTGTGTCAGTGGTCAGTGAGTGTCTTAAAATATGCACTTTTTGCACCTCCATATCTCCGAAACCTTTCATTTTAAAACTTCGCATATGAGGTAACACAAATTCATTCTAATTATGATTTAAATTTTATAATTTAACAATTGCTGGTAACAAAGTTATGAGGGGAATAAAAACAGCTCGAATGGCTTTCTGTAAATATACGCACTGCGTGCATTGGCCGAAACTTGGGCTGGCGCACTACCGTGCGCCTAGAAAAATTACTCAAAATTTAAATGATCGTCATTAAATAGCATTTGAAAATGATAAAAAGCACAAATTTCTATAAAAAATTTAATGATTTTAAATTTTGTTTAGGATTTATGCATTTATTTATTTAATTTTTTTTTAAATATTCGTATTCGCCTAAATTTCGCGAATAAGAATACGAATATTTAAAAATGGCCAAATATACGGCGATACGAATACAAATATTCGCGGATCACTAGTATTGTATGTATACACACACTCAGGGAAAAAACAAGTTATATTTAAGCTAAATGGGCTTAAAACAAGCCAAAAACGTCATGAAAGTCTGTTAAACTCGAAAATGCTAAAATCAAGATGATAATCTTAATTTTAAAACGATTATTTTTATTTGCTTCGTTCTACTTTTGAGAAAAAAAATTTTATTTAAATGTTTTTACAGTCTTGAAATAAGCTTAATGTAAACTTATTTTAAGTCTAATTCATTCTTGATTTTAGAATGTAAAATCTTATTTTAAGAGTGTTTCCTCTTAAATTCACGATTTTCGAAATTCGAAATTCAAATGCATTTAAAAACAACCCCATCAAAGAAAATTAAAACTTTAGTAGTATTTTGATTATATTTTATATTAATATTTTGTTCAATGAAACTATTTTTTCAAGCTTTAGTTCATTTGAAAAGAAAAAACGACGAAAACTAATTATCAAAATATAAAAACAATAATAATCCTGAAGAAGTTAACCAAAGGTTAACGAAATATCGATATAAAAATAAAAATATAAAGAAATTTATAAAATTTACTGACCTAAAGCTTAAAAAAATAGTTTCATTGAACATATAAAAAAAGTCGAAAAATTAGATAAACAAATTAATATTTTGTCATTTTAAATTTATATCAATTTTGTGCATATGTATATCTCAGGATAATTTTAGTTGATTTTCTTTTTGTTGAACCTATTGTATGCTAACAATCTCTCACTCTGCAATGTATGGGTTTTTCATACATTTTATAACAAGGGCCTAAAACATACCCTTGAGCTAAAGTGTTATAAAAAAATATTTTTAGAACATGCGTTTGAGTCTAAACAGTTTTACAAACCCAAATTTTTTTGGGGTCAGTTTGTATAAAAAAATTTTCAAATACAATTTCACTATAAGTCTCAATGTAAAAGAAATCTAGGGTTAACAGTAGTATTTTGGTACCTACAGACAAAAGATAATAACTAAAAAGAAATTTCATATTATAATACTGAGGCCGTGATCGCCTCCGCCTTTTTACAAATCTAAATTAATTTTATTCATTTTCAAAAGCATTTTGTTTTTTGTGCAGAGTTCTTTTATTTTAAGAAAAACAAAAGAAAACAAAATAGCAACCAAATCTTTTGAACTTGTTGAATATTCATGATAGGATCAACTTTTATTGATCAAGTTTATAGTTTGTCGGAGAAAGGGAAAAGAAGAGTGGAAGTGGAGCTGCTATTCGTAATTATATAGCAGTGATGTCCAAATTAAAACTACTAGATATACCAACGGACGGCACAATCGTCCGTATTTTAGAATCTAAATATAAATAATTTGATTAATAGTCAAAGAAAATTCATCTAAACGCCATAAAAAATACATTGGAACACACCCACCAATACACTGACATACATACATATGCATAATTAAATAATACATGAATTTAAAAAAACAAACGAAATCCCTTTAATAAGCTAATTCAATTTATTGAACTCTCTTCCTTTACATGTATAGTGCAACATATTTTCTTCAGAAAAGAAATCGCCATAAATCTAAAGCTTAGATAATAAACACGAACAAAATTTGAACTACTATATAATGGTATGGTTGTGCTTACTATAAATGCCAAAACTCATTTCATTCGAAAAATAATATAGTATTGCAAAATTAAATTTTTTTAAGTGTCGTATTTAAGAGTGTCGTATTCGGAGAAAATACGTTTTTCATATATTAAATTTAGCATGCTGGTGAAACACGGTTCGAAAAGTAAAATATGAAAAAAAATAATAATAACAAGTAAGAGTGCTATATTCGGCTGTGCCGAATCTTATATACCCTTTACCAAAGTGCGTTTATGTAGTATAGAGATACATACATAAGCATAGAGATATGTAGGTACATATTCATTTTGTGAAAAAATTCATACTTTTTTTCTAGTGCAATTTTTAGTGTTTTGGCATTATGTTTAATTTGGTGCTTCTTAAATTTTGGCGATTTTCTTTCATATAGGCAATTTTTTTCTGGTTTTGGCAATTTTTTTTCGGTTTTTTGCGTTTTTTTTAATTTTGGCGATATTTTTTCGTTCTGGCGATTTTTTTGATTTTGACGATTTTTTTCATTTAGGCAATTTTTTTATTTTTTATATATATAATTTTTTTTTTATTTTTTGTGGCAATTTTTTTAGTTTTGACACTTTTTTCTCTTTTTGGCGATATTTTTCGGTTTTAGGCGTTTTTTATATTTTGGCGATTTTTTTTCGTTCAGGCAATTTCTTTGATTTTGAAAATTTTTTTCATTTAGGCGATTTTTTTTATTTTTTGGCGATTTTTTTTCATATAGGCAATTTGTTTTTTGTTTTGGTGATTTTTTCGTTTTTTGGCGTTTTTATTTCTTTTTGGCAATTTTTTTAGTTTTGGCAGTTTTTTCTCGTTTTGGCGATTTTTTTCGGTTTTTGGCGTTTTTTAATTTTGGCGATTTTTTTTTTTCGTTTTGTCTGATTTTTGGATTTTGCCAATTTTTTTTTCATTTAAGCGATTTTTTTAATTTTTTGTCGATTTTTTTTCATATAGGCAATTTTTTTTTGTTTTGGCAATTTTTTCCGGTTTTTGGCGTTTTATTTTTTAATTTTGGCGATTTATTTTCGTTCTGGCGATTTTTTTTGATTTTGGCGATTTTTTTTCATTTAGGCGATTTTTTTAATTTTTGACGATTTTTGCGATTTTTTTCGGTTTTTGGCGTTTTTTTAATTTTAGCGTTTTTTTATTTTGGCGATTTTTTTCATTTTGGCGAGTTTTTTTCATATAGGCAATTTTTTTTTTTGATTTGGCAATTTTATTACGGTTTATGGCGTTTTTTTTTAATTTTGGAGATTTATTTTCGATTTGGCGGTTTTTTTATTTTGGCGATTTTTTTTCATTTAGGCGATTTTTTTTAATTTTTGGCGATTTTTGTTCACATAAGCATTTCTTTTGTTTTGGCGATTTTTTTCGGTTTTTGGCGTTTTTTTTTAATTTTAGCGTTTTTTTATTTTGGCGATTTTTTTCATTTTGGCGATTTTTTTAAATTTTTGGCGATTTTATAATTTTTCGGATTTTTTAGTTTGACAGTTTTTTAAAATTTCAAGAGTTTAACTCTTCCGGTTCCCAAGATATAGCATTTTGTCAAAATTACATAGTCAAAATTTCATTAACTGACGGACCACCCTTTAATTTAAATTTTTTTAATTTTAGTGTTAATTGTTGTAGCCTATATAAAAATACACTAATTTTACAAATTTCAAGTGTCAATATACATATGTACACACATACATACAATTGTATGTATATTACATGGGATTTTAAAAGTTTTCGTTACTCATTTTGGAACACCCTTTAATTTTTAGCTTATATATATTTGTTGTTGTAGCGACCAAAGTTCTACATACACTGTCCAAATTTCAGACCCGTAACTTTTACCGTTCCTGAGAAAATAGCCTTCTTCCTAAAACATGAAATATGTTTAATTATTAGGAAAAAAGTTAAAGTTTTCCAACCCTGGAGACGTTTTTTTAATTTGTTAAATTTTAATTTTTTTTTTTAATTATAAATACCAATTTTATTCATACCGAAGTATAAAATAAGTTAATTTAATAAAAAAGTAATAAAAACATGTTTGCGGTAGTTATTTTCTATGGGTAAATTGAGTTTGAGTTTTCCAGCTCTGAAACCGTCTGCTCAATTTTGCTGATTTTCAATAGCAAAATTTTTCGGAAAATTTCTGATACACCAGTCCAAGATCGAAGTCGCTAGCTCTTCTGGGAGCTTGGGAAAACCGATTTCACGTACAGACAGACGGACAGACGGACATTGCTTGTTCGTCTTCCCTATGCATAAGGATCCAGAATATATATACTTTATGTGTCTCTTATTAATATTGTAGAAATTACAAACGGAATGACAAACCTATATATACCCTTTTACCATTTTTTGGTAAAGGGTATAATAAACAAAAAAGTTATTAAATTTTTACATCCCGGCGTGACGTTTGCCCCACAATACATATGTATGTATATGTATTTTGACTACTTTGGTAATCTTAAGAATATGAGAGAAATATGCTATAAGTTTTGCCGTTCTTCCCTTTGATATTCATCATATTTTGCACTTTAGTTCTTTCAAAAAATCAATTAAATAGGAATAGAAGTTTGATAGCAGATTTTTAGAAATTGTTACAGCACTGATTATACATATTTACATATTTATATATGTACATACATACACATATATATATACATGTGTATTATATTACCAATTGAAAAACTAATCTTTAGATTAATAAAGATTTTGAAAGACAAATTAATATACAAGTGCTTAAACCATTTTTGCGTTTCATGCAGTATAGAAAATGTATTTAATTTTTGTTTTTCATACTTCGAGTTTGGGTCCATTATTATTCATAAGAGCGTACTTACACAAATCCGTATCTGTTTGTATTTATATTTGTCCCTACCCATCAAACTGTAGCTGATATCAAATTTTTACAAAAAAAATAAAAAGGTAATTGCCAAATTTAGTTGTAGTACTATTGTTAAAAAGTAGCTTAAGACTTTTTGTCTGTTTTATAATTGCTAATAAATAGAAAGTTAAATTTAAAATAAACAACTAAATGGTAATGCTTATGAATTAATTTTTTGCTGGGTATTTATTTATACTCTCAGACTTCTATATAAATTGAGGCAAGTGAAAAGCAACACAACTTTTCAACTAAATGCAAAATTAATGTAAAAACTTTATCGTTGTTAGAGAGGATAAACGAATAAACTGTTATGGAAGATGTTGATTTCCGGAAGCTTTGCTACACTTAAGTGTCTTGTTCTGCCATTGCCAACTATTTTATTTGCAACTTTTAACTCTTCAGTAGAATAATATTGTAGACTGTTCAATATATCAGTAAAAACCGGGTTTTCGCTGTGACGAATAAAGGAATAAAAGATCGTAACAATAAATCTGAATTTTCTAAATTAGTATCTGATTACAAAATTCTGTTTGCAGAAACAAAATGATAAATGATTTCCTTCTGCACAAATTTTTTTTGCCAGTTTGTGTTAGGACAGTTCTGAGTCCGTCGTTCGATTTGAAAATTATTTAAAATTTTAAAAAGCTTATAAAAAAATTAAAGGATGATTTGCGTATACGAATAATTATTGTTTTATGTATCCCAAAGTATACACAGAGATAACAAATTAGTTGAGAAACAGTTAAAAATATTAAATATCAATTACCGTTGTAAATTTTCAACTACCAGTACTCAATTTTTATCGCCTTAATAATAGGTTTGTTCATTTACTAAAAACTATTACGAATTCGTAACAATTGTTACTGGAAAGTGTTCATTAACTCAAAAAGTTTGCAAGGAGAGAGCGTCAAAAGAGAGAAAAAAATTGAGAGACAAAAAAATTTCAACAAATTATTACTACCCAGCTAAAAAAATATGTATGGAGCATATATGATATCCCATATATGGTTCGGATCCGAAAAATGAGGGTATATGGGCATATATGATTATATATATTCATACATGTATGTATGTGTAAATTCCCTCCACAGTATGCTAAGTTCATATTCATATTCTCATATTTATATATGGATCCACATATGAAGAGCTTCATAATTAAATGTTCATATATGAGTTCGTATGTTATAATACATTTCATATATTAGTCCATATATTAGTTCATATATAATAGTTTTGCCATGTATAATCCCATATATTTCCATACATGAATTCATACATATTCATATATAGTTATATACATTCATATATTAAAAATATATGGACCATATATAATTTTTTTAGCTGGGCAGTTACGGCTCCTGGGATTTAAGGTGTCGATACCATTTTTAATTTAATTTACATATATTTATCCCAATCTTTTGCCCACAATTAGGTAAACCTTAGCCCAATAAATTTTCGAATTTTAATTGCACTTACATTCTTTTATTTTTAAATAAGACTATACAAATTTAAAACTAAAGCTACAAAAGATTCGATTGCTAACAAAATTTTGTAATGCTGATAAGAAAACTGATTTGGCTGCCCTATTCCTGAATTGCAAACATAATTTTATACTTTAGGGAGTTTATATTCAAGTATATATCTGAAAGGATAATATCATTACCATTTGTTGAGTTCATTTTGGTTTGTTTTTATTCAATGGATAAATTAAAGTTATGAATGTATTTAAATGGCAAATACATTTGTTTATGTTTATAAGATTAGTTTGGTTTTTGTTATAATTTCTTGTTGCTTGTTAATATTCTTCAACTAGTGATTTTTGTGTGCGTAATATTTTTGTTTGTTAATAAATGGTTTTGTCAAGTTATTTTTATTTGCAGCAAATTTAAGATATTATTTGGGCGGATACAGTTGTGTCAATAGTAGAGCGCAGTTTCGAATATAAAAATATCATCATTGAAATACTCTCGCTAAACTACAGTAGATGTTTAATGAAGGTTTTAGATGTACAATAGCTTCCTACTTCCTAACAGAGTTAGGTTTTCTTAAAAAAAAAGTTATTTGTAAACGTAAACAGCAGCCCTTATAGAGGATGTGTGTTTTGTGTAAAAATTTTCTGAGTTTTGTTTGAAATAGTTTTTTAAGTTTTATTATTTTTGTAGTGAAGAGAGGACAAGCGGTGAAGTATTAAATTATTACCCTTAACTCCTTTTTATAAATCTGCTATTGTGCATTTTATTAATTTTTGTAGTATCGCTGAAGTGCCTCTGGTGTTAAATAGGCGTATTAGCTTAAGATGTGTAGGCATTCACTGCTATAAATATTGCTGAAAAAAAATCAATGATGCTTGTATGACGTTTTTGGTCAGCGATAAAACTCGAATCCTCGAATTTTTTTCTATGGTTTTATTTAATATTTTTGTAGCTATGCTATTTATGGCGTCATAAAGGAGTTAGGATTTAATTTTCTTATCAAAAATAATCGACACTATTACAGTTATAAATTTATTTTTGTTTTGATTTCTTTGTACCTTAAAGCTGAGTGCGAAAATAAACGAATCAAATTGTTTGATTTTCTTTTGTTTCGTTCTTTGAAGTAAGTGAAACAAAAACAAAATGAAAACAATTAGAACGATTGCTAAATTTTGCACATGAGCACGAACTAGAGAACACATCCGATCGGCTGTAAGGTGGCTAATAGACGCCATCGGCCACAAACCATACATAATATGACCGTACGCCGCTAAAAAATAAAATAATGGGAAATAAATGGAAACTTTTCGAAATATTTGCTGCGAATTTAACATCATTATAATTTTATTGCATTGTTACTTAAGTTTGTTTTATAAAGCTTAGCAGCATAGCTATAACCGGGTGTCCTAAGACACTTCTCTTTTCTTTTTTTCTTCTATATTTTTTTATAAACTTTTGTATTACTTTCTACAGCGTAATTTTTTTACTACTACAAGTCTAATAGTTTCACTTAAAAAAATATTATTTTAATATAAAAAAGTCAACTCATTCTTTGTAGAATTTAATGATAAAATTTTCTATTTTTTTTAAATGTTAAAATATGCATACAAATTTGTTTGAAACTGCAAAAACAAGATGCCAAATGACTTCAAATTTAACAATTCAGATAGACAAACCACACCACGAAATACAACGTTTTGTTTCCACTTCAAAAATTCTTTAATTTTTTTCATATATCTGAGTATATTAAAACAAATTACATCATTGGTTTTTTTCCATCAAGTCACAATATTGTTTATGAGCCTACTTAATATTTTCACGAAGTATACCACCACAATTCGCCGTAACTCGGAGGCACTATGTCCGGCTTCGACAAATGAAACACTAACATAATTTTGATTAAATTATTTTAATGTGGTAAACTAAAAAAATAAATGGTTTCTTAGTCATTCGTAAAATCAAATTGAAAATTAATTTAAGAAAAAAAATATAATTTTTTTGTTCTAAAAGCCCATAAAAAATTTAAAACATTGGGTGATATGAATAAAAAAATTATTTGCTTTTTACTTAAAATTTTAAAAAAAAAAACAAAAAACATACAAATTTTTGATTTTAAAACAAATTTTTAAGTAAAAAGCAAATCCCATTGTCTTTAAAAACAAATGTGTTAAAAATAAAATAAGCTAAGTCTTAGAAAAATCTACTACAAATTGTAGACTTAATTAGTAATTTAGTTAATTAATTAATTAATTTCATAAGGAGAATACCATCGTGGAGTTGCGTAATAAGTCATTATCTATTTATCTATCAATATCATTATCACCTGATAAGCAACAATAATTATCCATATATAACTCAAATACTGCAGACAAGGTTTTTCTTAAAGTTTTCTTGTTTTCTAAGGACCTCATTTTACTGACTGCCTAAACGGTAAAAAAAACATGGTCATTCAAAAATTTTTTTTACTTTTCTAAATACATTTAAAAAGCATATAGAAATGAAGTCAATCATCAACAATTGTTAAAAAGAAAAATCACTACCGTGCGCCAGGCCAAGTTCCAGCCAATGCTGCGTGCATTACAGGAAGCCATTCGAGGTGTTTTTACCCCCCTCATAACTTTGTTCCCCGCAATTAATAATTAATAATTAGAATAAATTCATGTTACCTCATATGCAAAGTTTAAAAGTTTTACAAGGAAAGGTTCCGGAGATATGGAAGTGCAAGAAGTGCATATTTTAAGACACTCACTGACCACTGACACACTCATCAAATTGATGAAGAACTTCCGCTATAGCTAGAAAGCTAAAACTTGTTACACAAGTAGATCTAGGTAAGCAATGAACTAGAAAAATCTGAAAACCCATAAAAATTTTAACCGGGTGCGGGGTAACGCCCATAAAAATTAAAATTTGTACGAGTGAGCTGAAATTCGGTACACAAGTAGAACTAAGTGAGTACCCACCTAAAAAAATTTGAAATTAGCCAAATAAAAATTTGGAGTTAAAAAAAGTAGGCGGGAACACGCCCATAAGATTAAAAATTAAAATTTGCGCTAGTGAGCTGAAATTTGATAAACGAGTAGTTATAGATTACCAAATTACTAGAAAAATCTGAAAACCCAAAACTTTTACATAGGGAGCGGGGCTGCGCCCATAAGGCTCAGAATTAAAAAAAAACAAATCTAAGGCGTTAAACTCGAGCGATTTTATTGAAATTGGGCATAAATTTTCGTGGAAAAAGTGGGCGTTAACACGCCCATACAATTTAAACCTCCTATTTCATGTACTTCGGGTCAGTATATTTGAGTATACTACATATTTATTACTATCCGTTTTCAACGAAACTCGACAGGAAAGATAACTAATGGCTACAGCAGGTATTGAGATTGAAAAAGTGGGCCCATAAGAACAAATTAAATAAAATATACGCTAGTTAGCTGAAATTTGATAAACAAGTAGGTCTAGATTAGCAACTAACTAGAAAAATCTGAAAACCCGGAGATTTTGACCAGCGGGGTGGGCTATTCCAATAAAGCACACAATTAAAAGAGCAAATTTAAAATGTTTATCTCAAGCGATTTCATTGAAATTTGGCACAAATGTTGAAATAATGCAAAGTTATAAAATTTCGTTGAAAAAAGTGGAAGTTAACACGCCCATACAATTTAAACCTCCTATTTCATGTTCTTCGGATCAACAGATTTAAATATACTATTTATTTAAATATTAATATTCGTTTCCAATGAAACTTGACAAGTATGATTGTTACTGGCAAAAAATTTATTTAAAAAAAGTGGGCGGGAATACGCCCATAAGAATTAAATAATTAAATTTTTGCTAGAAAGCTGAAGTTTGATACGCAAGTAGATCAAGATGAGAAATCAAATAGAAAAATCTAAAAGTCCAAATATTTTAACCAGGAGTGGCAGAGGCCACTATAACTTTTTACTGAAGGTTTTAACTGAAGTTTTAACTAAAAAGGGTACCATGATAATTGAGCGCTGCTCATAACAAAATCTTGAGTTTAAAAAAGTGACGGAGACTGGGGGTAGCGGCCATAACATTTCAAGCTAGAATTTGCACCAATCTAAATTAGAGATCACCAAGAAAGATTTAAAATCCTAGAAGTTTAAATTGGGGGCATGGACACGAACTTTAAGCTCAAAATTATGAACTTAAGTTAAAGGATTTATAAACAGGAAAAATCTGAAAGCACCGATTGTTAAATTAGGGAAGTACGGGCACGTTTATCAAATTTTGTATTGAAATATTATGCGGTAGAGAACTGAAATTTTGCAAAAGAAAAAATAGGCTTATGTAAGTTACCAACTAGATAAATTTAAAACACAAGGTAATGTATTGAAACCTTGCATGCACATTTCACTCATGCTAGCATTTAGTTTCGCGTTTTCTAAAGGACTTTGTCTGAGCCGACTTTAATACACTAAAATTTACACTATATTTTACATATTTCTACTCAGATGACTCTTGAAAAATTAATCAAATTACTCGGTCCTTATTATGACACAATGGTGCACATATCACCCTATAAACCAATATTTTATGTAACTATGCCTTTTGAACTGGCGCAGACTTTAGGAATAGAACTATAACAGACTAGAAATTTAAAGTTTAAAAAGCTTTATTAAGAAAACCTCCAAAAAAGTAATCAGATCCTCACAAAAACATAAATGTGAAAAAAGGCCGAGATCCTTTCCCAAGTTTCGGCCATCAAAAGTAGTTAGATACAAATTTTGACCAATTTCGTGTTTGGTACAATACCTATCACTGCAATTTGGTATGCATTATATAAATTTGTAATCGTAAGGGTGTTATATAATTTCTAGATAATGTGCTAACTTGGCATTATTTTTACTCTTCTAAGAAAGGAGAAAATAATGTATATTTGTTCGTTTCTTTATATCGGGAAAACTGTTGTCAAGTAAGCAGATTATCTAGACAATATCTGATATTCTTACATAACAAATTTATATAATTCATATCATGTTGCAGTGATAGGTATTGTACCAAACAATAAAATAAATAAATAAACAAAACAATGAGTGCCCCTGTGGCTGAGTGGTAGCGATGCTATCGTCTCAGTCCAGAGTTCGTGGGTTCGATTCCCACCATAGAATCTGGGTGTTTTCTGCAGAAAAGCTAAACGCTTTGCGGGTTGTGTTTGTTCTTTAAAAAAATGCCTGAAATTCGTTGTGCACTAAAATTCGTTGTGCACACGAACTTGGTCAAAATTTGTATCTCACTACTTTTGATGGCCGAAATTTTGGAAAGGAACTTGGGGTTTTTTCACATTTATATTTTTGTGAGGATTTTATTTTACAACAATTTTTTGCTGCTATACTCTCTGTGCGCGCAACTGTAGTTTGTAATATTTTTCCAACTTGTTCACTTCCATGAGATTGGTGTCATTTCTCTATAGACAATTTAAAAGTTAAGAAAAAGAAGGCATAACGGAAAACTCAATTGGAAAGTTTCTTGTTCATTTCCGTTATTGTGTTACAAAATAAACAATTACTAGTTGCAATAACAACACAAACAACAAATATAACTGTGGGAGGCATTAAGGAACATTCACGTTCTTTTGATTAATACGAGTATTCACCATTAGTAGTACAACGTAGTAGTAGTATTAATAATTTATTTCTTAAAGTTCTGCATCATATTATTACATTGCTAAATTGATGTTTTAATATTTTCTTTATGTCATCAATAATTTCCTTTGAAATCTCTGTCTATTATCATACAAAAGCAATAAATCTTTTTGAAATAAATATAATTTATTGTGGTTTTCTATTGAACTTGTATATGAGACTTATCGAACGTACTGAATCGTTGTATTCTTCTTTTGTATTTCAAATTCTATTATCAGCGAAGACAGTTTACATGCCCAATATACCACAAAGCAAAGCAAGACTGTCACCTTATTTCCCCATTTCTAATATTACCTGGCATCAACAAATCCCTAAATGACAGCTTAATGCAATAGACTCATATATATTAGCGACTACAGCACGCGTATAGATGTGGTTGAAAATTCTTAATAAAACTTTTTTTTGTGTTAGATGAAAGTTATGCAGTAAGGTTATGACGTATAACTAACGTTCATTAGAACTAAGTTTACGTTTGGTGTGCGATTGGTTTTTAAATTAAAAGCCTGTGCACAGAACAAATTTAAAATTAGGTTTAATTAATATTTTAGTTAGAAATATGTACTATTAATTAAATCCTGTGCTAATTTTCATCCTGCAAAAAAATTGACAATATCAATTAATGAATTTGTAAAAATTAGGTTTTCTTGCTGTTGGATCAATTAATAGAATTAATTGAAAGTACGCGTTTATTTTAAACAAGTGATTAATTGGCCCAATTAAATTAAAAATTGAATTTAAAGATTTTAAAGAATTAAATTGTTCGTTGAATGAATTAATAAAAGTAATTGAATCGTATAAAAGTTTAAAAAGTAAAAGTTAAAAAATTTTAAAAAGTAAAAAGTAATTTTTTTATTTATTTATTTTAACTTAGTTATTTTATGTATTTGTTTAATTCCGTAACTTACGCTGCAGGCTTTGAATATGGTACCTCCACTCTAACAGGCTAACACACATCCACTTGGCTAGCGTTGCACATTATTTTTCCTTTAATTATTGCACATATCGCTCATTTACTTCAATAGTGGCACAATTTAAAAAACCAGTTTTGCAGAAAACGCGTTTTAAGTTTTCAATTTGCATACAACCCAATGGAGAAATGAAAAAAATTTTCTCTCAGGAGGTGATGGTACAACCTATTTGTATGAAACTTTTACACCAGATAAAATACGATATGCCGATTCTTTCTGCATTATTAACTCAAAAAACCCATTTTTTGAGTTATGCCACTATTAAAGTAAATGAGCGATATGTAGGTATGTGTTCTTATTATATTTTTTTTAACAAACAGTGCTGTGATGCTTCGAACTTTATATTTCTAGAATAACAGGCTGACACACTTCCATGAAAACATGAACAAGCACAAACAAAAACTAAAATATTTTTTTTTTAATTAAACAAAGTTAATTCGAACAATCAAAAAATTGGTTGAATTTTTAATAATGCATACAAAAGTTTAATACTCGTCTGTATGTTTGCATATTTGCTAACATCCATACAAACATTAAAATTTTTTTGTTTTCAATCAACAAAATTTAATTGAGACAATTATAAAATTATTTGAAACAGCAATAATTGATTTAATTGGAAGTATTTTAGTTAACATTTTTTCTGTGTGGTTTTCATTAGAGATGAGCGATATTTCCATATTTGCTACCTAATCACAGTGATTGACAAATTCCTACAGACTACTTTAACTGAGTTTATCAGGTATCAGCTACTCAAAATTAAGTTCCTATTTATAACCAAAATTATTTTATCTAAGTGCACGGTACTGCGTGAAGATCCAGCCTATACACACAGTTTGTATATTTACACGAAACCATTTGACCAGTTTTTACCCCCCTTACAACTGTGTTCTTTTTAATTATAAAACGATGAAACTTTAAACATAAGAAGACCTCACCGAAGTAACCTCATATGTAAAGTTTCAAAGTTTTGCAATGAAAGCTTTCTGAGATAAGGAGATGCAAAAAGTGCACATTGACTCACTCACCTCTGACTCAGCAGAGTCCAGCAATGGTCTCCCAGCATGCTTTAGTCCCAAAATCCTTGATAATTTCATTACATTTTCATTAATTCTTGGTGAGCACGCTCTCCTTCTTCGTCGCTCTGAAAATGACTGGTCAACCGAATGATCCATGAACTGCTTTGGAATTCTATGGGACTTTTTTGTATGTAAAATTTTTATGATTTTTCATATTGAATCCAGCAAATTTGGTAAACATAAGTAACAATCGGTTTGGTAGTTGCTTGGTTGGAATTGAAAAATCGAAATAGATTTTCTCGCCTTTTGACCACTTTTATAAAACAGTTCTGCAAGTATTGCAAAGTATTGTTGGTGTCCACGGTTTGTTCAAGTATCTCACAGTAAAAGCAAAATAATGTAAATAGGCATATTTTAAAAATATTTTCTGATATTGCACACACTTTTTTCCAACTAAATATTCACCGCACACAAAGTAAAAATAGCTTCAATCAGCAATACAAGATCTCCCTGACATACTTAAACGCTCCTATTATGAAGATTTACGGCCCCTTTCGCAATGTAATATTAAAACCTAACAGGGATTTAACGGCAAGTTTTATATAAAGAACTTGCAGTTAAAGTTCACGTTAACTCTTAATTTACATTGTGAAAAGGACGTTAGAATGAATGTGGGCTTCAGTCTAGTTAACAATTGAGAAATTGTTGAGTGTTTCTGCTGTAAATTTTTTTCAAAATTTGTAGGCCAGTGTAATTATCACAACACCAAAAATCACTTGAATTTCGTTGGTATAAATTGCAATCACTTTTCAATACAGGGTAAAATTATCAAAGTGCATGTATGTTTCTTGCAGGAAATATGTATGAAACACCATACAAAACTGAATATAACCCAAATAAAAAAATATTTTTAGGATTATGCCCACACAATCCAAATTTTACATTTTGCTTGGCTAATATACACCAGTCTCCTGGCTTAGTATACATTTATTTAATTTTTATTACATTTCTAAATGTCCTTTATTTTTTGCTGAAAAATGTGGTCGCCGTATTTATAATACACTACATTGCTCGTACAGACAAACAGAATTATACTAATATATTTTCTAAGGAAGTTTTATTTTAAAGTAAAAGGTTTTGGGAAGAAGATAATGCAGAATAAAGACAAAAAAGAAATGGCTAACACTAAGTGGCAAGTGGACAGATTTAACGCAAATATACAATAACATCAAGTCTTAACCAAAAAATTTACAAATACATACATACATACGTACCATTCAGAACAATGTTTGTAAAAAGTCTTAAAAGAAATAAACAAAACGTAGAAAAAAGCAAGCTAGCAACTGTCAAAAATGTTTTCATACGTTAGAAAAATTGGATAGTGATCACTTTCAAGCTTTATTAGTTGCGCTATTGTTTTTTAATTTTTTTTTTTGCTTTATTTTATTCTTTAAGTTACTTTTAGTGGATCATAATTTGTTAAAGTTGTTGTGACAGCTGGAGTTTAATAATATTTCGTTGACTTTATCTCTATTAACGTCAGTTGTCTTTCATTACCATTTAACGCTTTTAGAGTCTGTTAATTGCTCGAAAATTTATTACGCGAAGTAAGTAAATATGATATATAAAATTAATAAAATAAATTTTAATTAAAATACTTTTAAAGACGAGATTTGTTAACATATAACATATACATAAAATATTTTATCATTATATAAATCTGTAACACATTAACCTGAAGATTTTTTGTTTTTTCTTAGTATAGCATGTCTACATGCATTTCGTTCCTGCTAAAGAAATTCATCATCAGACTTTAACTAATGTGAGGCTATTTATTGATTTTTTTTATACCCTTACCAAAAAATGGAAAATGTATAATTTCTACAATATAAATATGTGACCCATTAGGTATATATAGTCTGGATCATTATGCATAGGGAAGACGAATAAGCGAGGTCCATCTGTCCGGATGTCCGTCTGTCCGTCTGATGTACGTGAAATCGGTTTTCCGAAGCTCCGAGAAAAGCTAGAGACTTCGGTCTACGACTGCCCAGTAAAAAAGAGACTCCAAAAAAGTCATGAAAATGTAGAGTTTACGATGCGGAAGTAGTGCAAATTTCGATCGGATCAAATGATTTTTACATAGGGTTGTCATTGCAAGAAGTTCTCTTTTTCAATGCCTGGTCACTGAATTGGAAGCGATATTAAGAAAAATTCCCTTTTTTGTGTTCTATGATAATATTTTCATCTAGGAAAAATGGTAAATAGTTGCCTTTTTTAACAGTTCGTTTCTTTTTATACGAACTTAGGCCCGAATTAGTGTTATCAAGTAAATTTAATCAAATAACTTTTAAATTTTAGACTAAAATTAGTTCATAAATTTCTTAAATTTTTTTTTTTTTAAATTTTAAAGAGTATTTTCTATTTTTACAAGGTCTTGTATATAAAATAAGCTTCTACGTGTTTTTTTGATAAATTTTGGCAAATTAAAAATATCGATTTTTTGGAAGCAATGAAAATGTAGTTCCACTAGAATGACTTGGTATTGACAATCAGCAAAATCGAGCTGACGGTTTCATATAAAGTAAATACCGAAGACTAGTTTTTATTACTATTTTTTTATTAAATAAATTAATTTTATACTTCAGTACCCATAAAATCGCTACTCCTAATTAAAAAAAATTTTTTAAATTAAAAAGACGTTTCCAGGGTTGGAAAACTTTAACTTTTTTCCTTATATACATAAAAGTAACTTACTAAATCAAATTTTTCTTTTTTTCTATAAATTAAACATATCCTACATTCTTTAAAAAAAGGATTTATATAAGAAATCAGAAAAACCATAAAGTTTGATTCCAGGGTTGGAAAACTTATACATTTTGTGATATATAAAAACAACTTGGTCTAAATATTTTTTATTTATTTTTTTTATCAAATAAACTTATTTTATACTTTAATACAAACGAAACTTATTAAACATATCTTATGTTCTTAAAAGAATCATATTGGTGTAGGAATTCAGAAAAATCTAAAAGGATGATTACAGGGTTGGGATATAAAAAGCTAAATACTGAAAACAAATTTAATTTTTTTCTTAAATAAATTTATTTTATACTTCAGTATGAATAAAATTGATTTTTCTAATTCAAGAAAATTAATAAAATTAAAATTACGTTTCCAGGGTTGGAAAACTTTAACTTTTTTTCTTATACAAAAGTAACTTACTAAAACAAAATTTTCCTTATTTTCCTTATTTTCTTTCTAAATCAAAGAGATTGTTGTAATAAGTCAGAAACTTTTAAAAAGGATGATTTAATTGAATCAATTAAATTCTTAATTGAAAACATTAATTTGTGAATAATTTTTTCGGTGAAATCATAATAGTGATCGAAAGCCAAAAAATTATAAAATATTCTTTTGCAATGATTATGTCGTATTAGTTGTTTGTAATCTTAAATGTTCGTCCCATCTAAATTAATATATACATAAGTAAGAATGTATGTATGTTAAAATAATAAAAAATATTTGTATTTGAAAAACCTACGATAGCGAAGAGTCATACATACTTTGGAAACCAAAATATTATGTTTAGTATGTATATTAAATGTAAGTACAGTCAAATCCTGATAATTCGCATCCCGATAAATCGTAATTTCCGATTATTCGCAATAAACTGTCGCACAGTGCGGTGATCAGTGGGAATAAATAAAAAAATTTTAGATTACAAAAGCTAACAAATTATATATCAAATGATAGGTAAGACCTTTATTAAGAAGAATCCAAATTTTTATTGAAATATAAGAAGTTTTGAATAAGCTACAGCTTTTTAAAGTTCAAACTTTTGACGGGGTTTTTTGTGCACTTTTCGATTTTGTGCATCATCCAAAGAAATTAATGCTGTTAGCACATTATTTGCACTATTCAAGTATTTTTTTTAACTTGTAAAAACATAATAAAGAAAAATTTTGTTATTAAAATGGTTGACAAAAAAATGGAAATTATTTTAAAAAAAAATATATTAATATGATAAAAAAAATTATGAAAAAACATGAAAAATGTTTTGTTTTTGACCGTAAAGAAAAAACAAATATATTCAGTTTCATTTTAACATTTTATTTTTGTATGATTTGTTGTCTTTTAGAATCTTATTTCACTTTATCCGACTTTTTCCGATTCTTCGAGATATCGCGTTTTGAAAAATGGTCTAAAATGATATTTTGCCCTATATTGAGAGCGAAACAAACGAAAATATAGATTAATTATTATTATTATTGTTATAAAATAAGCAAAATTTAGTTTTTTTGTTTTCTTTTATTTAATTTTGTTAACTTAGTTAAAAAGAAAACTTTAACAATACATATATATTTTCTTAAACACATATTTTTACATAAAATGCTACATTTTGGTAGAAAAAGTACACAGAAAATTATATGTATATCATTAAAAAAAAGATATTGGCAAACGATTTTCAATATTAAAAATTTAAAGCCTCCTTCTTACAAAACAAATTTTTCTTTTTATACCCTTTACCAAAAAATGGTAAAAGGGTATATATAGGTTTGTCATTCCGTTTGTAATTTCTACAATATTAATAAGCGACACATAAAGTATATATATTCTGGATCCTTATGCATAGCGAAGACGAACAAGCGATGTCCGTCTGTCCGTCTGTCCGTCTGTCCGTCTGTCTGTACGTGAAATCGGGTTTCCCAAGCTCCCAGAAGAGCTAGAGACTTCGTTCTTGGACTGGTGTGTCAGAAATTTTCCGAAAAATTTTGCTATTGAAATTCAGCAAAATCGAGCAGACGGTTTCAGAGCTGGAAAACTCAAACTCTATTTTCCCATAGAAAATAACTACCGAAAACAAGTTTTTATTACTTTTACTTTTTTATTAAATTAACTTATTTTATACTTCGGTATGAATAAAATTGGTATTTATAATTAAAAAAAAAATTTTAAAAACTTAACAAATTAAAAAACGTTTCCAGGGTTGGAAAACTTTAATTTTTTTCCTAATAATTAAACATATTTCATGTTTTAGGAAGAAGGCTATTTTCTCAGGAACGGTAAGAGCTACGGGTCTGAAATTTGGACAGTGTATGTAGAAGTTTGGTCGCTACAACAACAAATATATAAAAGCTAAAAATTAAAGGGTGTCCCAAAATGAGCGACGAAAACTTTTAAAATCCCATGTAATATACATACAATTGTATGTATGTGTGTACATATGTATATTGACACTTGAAATTTGTAAAATTAGTGTATTTTTATATAGGCTGCAACAATTAACACTAAAATTAAAAAAATTTAAATTAACGGGTGGTCCATCAGTTAATGAAATTTTGACTATGTAATTTTGACAAATTGCTATATCTTGGAAACTGTAAGAGTTAAACTCTTGAAATTTTCAAAAACGGTCAAACTAAGAAATCCGAAAATTATAAAATCGCCAAAAATTTTCAAAAATCGCGGACGGTTTCAGAGCTGGAAAACTCAAACTCTATTTTCCCATAGAAAATAACTACCGAAAACAAGTTTTTATTACTTTTTTATTAAATTAACTTATTTTATACTTCGGTATGAATAAAATTGGTATTTATAATTAGAAAAAAAAATTTATATTTAACAAATTAAAAAAACGTTTCCAGGGTTGGAAAACTTAAACTTTTTTACTAATAATTAAACATATTTCATGTTTTAGAAAGATGGCTATTTTCTCAGGAACGGTAAAAGCTACGGGTCTGAAATTTGGACAGTATATGTAGAACTTTGGTCGCTACAACAACAAATATATAAAAGCTAAAAATTAAAGGGTGTTCCAAAATTAGTGACGAAAACTTTTAAAATCCCATGTAATATACATACAATTGTATGACACTTGAAATTTGTAAAATTAGTGTATTTTTATATAGGCTACAACAATTAACACTAAAATTAAAAAAATTTAAATTAAAGGGTGGTCCATCAGTTAATGAAATTTTGACTATGTAATTTTGACAAATTGCTATATCTTGGAAACTGTAAGAGTTAAACTCTTGAAATTTTCAAAAACGGTCAAACTAAAAAATCCGAAAATTATAAAATCGCCAAAAATTTAAAAAAATCGCCAGAACGAAAAAAATCGCCAAAATGAAAAAAAATCGCCAAAATCAAAAAAAATCGCCAAAACGAGAATAAATCGTCAAAATTAAAAAAAAACGCCAAAAACCGAAATAAAATCGCCAAATCAAAAAAAAATGCCTATATGAAAATAAATCGCCAATAATTTAAAAAAAATCGCTCATTTGAAAAAAAATCGGCAAAATCAAAAAAATTGCCAAAATGAAAAAAAATCGCCAAAATTAAAAAAAAAACGCCAAAAACCGAAAAAAATCGCCAAAACGAGAAAAAAGTGTTAAACCAAAAAAAAAATTCCCACAATGACAAAAATCCGCAAAAATCGCCAAAACAAAAAAAATGCTTATATGAACAAAAATCGCCAAAAATTAAAAAAAAATCGCCAAAACGAAAAAAATCGCTAAATGAAAAAAATCGCTAAAAGTAAAAAAAACACCAAAAACCGACAAAATCGCTTAAACAAGAAAAACGTGTCAAAACTAAAAAAAATTTCCAACAATGTCAAAAAACGCCAAAAACCGCAAAAATCGCCAAAACAAAAAAAAATTATATGAACAAAAATTGCCAAAAATTAAAAAAAAAATTGCCAGGACGAAAATAAATCGCCAAAATTAAAAAAAATCGCCAGAACGAAAATAAATCGCCAAAATTAAAAAAAATCGCCAGAACGAAAATTAATCGCCAAAATTGAAAAAAACGCTTAAAACCGAAAAAAATCGCCAAAACAAAAAAAATTGCTTATATGAACAAAAATTGCCAAAAATTAAAAAAAAATCGCCTAAATGAAAAAAATCGCCAAAATCCAAAAAATCCCCAAAACGAAAATAAATCGCCAAATTTAAAAAAAACGCCAAAAACCGAAAAAAATCGCCTAACCAAAAAAAAATTGCCTATGTGAAAAAAAATTGCCAAAAATTCAAAAAAATCGCCTAAGTGAAAAAATCGCCAAAATAAAAAAAAAAATCGCCAAAACGAGAAAAAACCGCCAAATCTAAAAAAAAATCGCCAAACGAAAATAAATCGCCAAAATGAAATAAACGTTAAAAACCAAAAAAAAAATCGCCAAAACAAAAAAAATGCCTATATGAAAAAAATCGCCTAAAACTAAAAAAATCGCTTATATGAAAAAAAATCGGTAAAAATCTCCAAAATTAAAAAAACGCCAAAAACCGAAAAAAATCGCCAAAATGAGAAAAAAGTGTCAAAACAAAAAAAAATTCCACAATGACAAAAACCCGCAAAAATCGCCAAAACAAAATAAATGCTTATATGAACAAAATTCGCCAAAAATTAAAAAAAATCGCCCAAATGAAAAAAATCGCCAAAATCAAAAAAATCGTCTAAGTTAAAATTAAAGAAAAACGCCAAAAACCGAAAAAAAATTACCAAAACAAAAAAAAAACTGCCTATATGAAAAAAAATCGCCAGAAATTTAAAAAATCGCTTAAATTAAAAAAAATTGCCAAAACGAAAAAAAAATCGCCAAAATTAAAAAAACACCAAAAATCGAAAAAAATCGCCAAAACAAAAAAAAATTGCCTATATGAAAAAAAAACCGCCAAAAAATAAAAAAATCGCCTAAATGAAAAAAATTGTCAAAATCAAAAAAATTGCCAGAACTAAACAAAGTCGCCAAAATTAAAAAAACGCCAAAAACCGAAAAAAATCGCCAAAACCAAAAAATTGCCTATATGAAAAAAATCGCCAAAAATAAAAATATCAGCAAAATAAAATAAATCGCCAAAATTTAAAAAGCACCAAATTAAATATAATGCCAAAAACCTGAAAATTGCACTAGAGAAAAAAGTATGAATTTTTTCACACAATTAATATGTACCTACATATCTCTGTGCTTATGTATGTATCTCTATACTACATAAACGCACTTTGGTAAAGGGTATATAAGATTCGGCACAGCTGAATATAGCACTCTTACTTGTTTTTACTGGTTTTAATAACATTAAAATTAAACTTAAAACGAGAAATATTTATTTATTTTTAAATTTGAAGCTTATTTTAAGCGCAAATAATTTAGTTACGCAATTTGATTTCTGAAATCAGTGACCCAGATATTATAATCATGCAAAATTCCATAACAATCGGACGACTCCTTGTATTTTTTCCTCACTTTTGTATGGGCTCACCGCATTGTGTGTGGCTCCCATGAAAAAATCTAGTTAAGTCGTAAAGTTTCCATATATTTTGGTCCCCTCGCTAATTGGTAATTTTTTTTTAAATAAAATCTTCTTTATCTCTTATAAATCGTAATTGTTTGCTAAATAGAACTTTTAATTCATAATAAAAATAACAGAAACATGGAAAGAATTATTTTTTGCTTACCGCTATTTTTTGCGTGGGTTTCTGCTTTTGCTTGTATCTGTCTTTATTTTCTAAAGATCAGTTTGTTAATGAATAATAAAGAAAAAAGTTTTTTTTATCGTTTTAGTAAATAATTGAACCTCGTTTCAATTTAACCTCGTTAAATTGAAACCCCTTTTAATCAAAACCTATAGGGGCTGGTCCCTTGCAATTACAAATTATCGGGATTTGACTGTTTTATTAGTTTTAGTTAAAGCCGCTAAATTTGAATAAGAAGAACAAATTTCAGCCACCTGATGCAATCGATCGCCAACTACTGATAACAAGTGATGTTTTAAGTACTAGAGCAGGACAGTGGCGCATTAACAAAATAAAATGAAAAGTTAATAGTTAATCGAGCTTTGTTTGGTCTTCTTTTTAATTTTTGGGTTTTAATTTATTGTTGATAGAAAGTTTTCATAAGATTTGCATATTCATAATATAAATATGTATACAATTATTAGCAAAGGGAAATTTTGCTAAAATTAGCTAAAAGCAATAAAAAATACATTTTCAGTTTTCAGACAAATTTTCACATAATAGAGCGAATAGGATAAGCTAAAAATACATTATATTATAGAAATTTCACCAATTTTTAATGCAATGTTAAGAAAAAGTAATTTGTTTATTAACAAAATAATTTTCGATGCCGGTGGAACTGCTCATAGGAATGTATTATTTTAAATAATAGCAAAAATTTAAAATTTTAAAACCCCTGAATATATCTAGTAACGTGATATCTTCTAAACGGCTCGACCATTTTTCTAAGAAAATTTTCGATCAGGTAACCTTTCAAACAGAAAAAACTAATTAAAAATCGGTCCAGCCGTTTGGTCTGTACGTGGACTCGTACAGACACATAGATACACAGATATACAGACACACACTACAAACTTATAAGACCCCTTTTTTGGTCGGGGGTTAATAAGAAAAATATCCTGAATCATATTCGTATTGTCAAATTTATTCACCATTTAGTCCTGATTCACACACGTCAGGTTTGACTCGTCAAGTCTTGAGCTTGTAGGAGAGAGCGGCGAAGAGAATAAAAAGGGGTACTAGTCAAGTTTGCTTTTTCGTTTTGTTTTGTCATTCGTAATACTCTACTACAACGCAAATTGATAAGACTTGATGACTTGACTTGACGGTGTGTATTAACGCAAATGCAGGTTCAAAAGAAAATTTAACAAAAACTGATCAGGTAAACCTGATGTGTGTGAATCAGGACTTACTTTTTCGAAAATGGATACGTATGAATAATGCCGATAAAGTATAATATATTAATCATACGTACTCATATTCAAAAGAGCAACTAATTAGGTTTTGCAAATAGCTAATCGCAGATTTTCATAATCGCGATTACGATTAAAAAATATGCGATTAATCGCGATTATCGGTTAAACGCGATTAATCAAGAAAATATACTATTATAATTTTTTTAAACCAAAATAAATTGCTTTATGAGTTTTAGTCGAACTGTATGGGTTTAGCCAAAGACATTTATTTATTTTGGCTTCAGTTCGCGTTTTAATTTAATTTTTCAATAAAATTGTACTTTTATTTTGTAAAAACTGTAAAGCACGTAAGATGAAGTTCGTAAATCAGAGAAAATCAAAAATAATACACTAAGGGGAAAACATGCTAAAATCAAGACTTTATGCTCGAAATCAAATCATTTCAATCTTAATAGTCTGTTAAATGTGAAAATTCTTGATTCAAGAATAAAATCTTATTATTTATGATCGCATTTAAGATTGTAATCTTGAATAAAATCTCCTTTTAAGATCGAATTTAAGACTTAGTTCTCAACAAAAATTTAGCTCTTAATAAATATTAAATAATATAATCTTAAAATTAAGACCACGTTCTTGATTTTAAGAATTCATTCTATAAATTAAGAATTTGAGAACGTCAATCTTATTGAACAAATTTCAATATTGAAATTGTAAAATCTCTATTATATAAATTCAAGATTCTTAAAATTAGATCGTTAATTTTCTATTAGTGTACGAATTGTGCTAAATCAATCTTTCTATAGTAAATTTTTTCTAGGACGAAGCATATGTATTTCTACTTTCTTAATTTATTTTTTATTGAAATTTGTATCCATATCTGATGAATTTATGTCATAATGAATGAACAAGTTCATATAAAAAAAATATTATCTATACCGTTTTTTTATACGAAGTTGTTCATTCATCATTATAAAAATTCATCACGTGTGGACACTCAATTATAACTATAACCTTTCTTAGTATTTCTATGTTTTTTGTAATAATGCGAGGTCTCAAGATAAAGCAAACTGCACCTATCTGTCATCCAAATGAAAAATATTTTTATCAATCGTAATGAAATTTTTTAAATATTACGACGTTTTTGAAATAAAATTGAGAGAATATAGTAAAATAAAATAATAAATTTAATAAGTGCTTAATTTGGATTTTAATTATCGTTTTGCCTTAGAATACTCTTATTGTATTAAGGTGTAGGAAATTAAAATATATGCATATCCAGTATAAATATTTCTCGTGTTTTGTATAAGTTTCTGAGCCTACTCGCTTATTCTTTTGAAAGTATGTGCATAAGACAAGAGGTTCTTTTCAAAAGTATGGTTGAAGTCTTCTGATGATTTGTTAAAGCAGCAACGAAATGCAAATATATAGACATGTTTGTTCCAAATATATACATATATTTTGTATTGAAAATTTTAATTTTAAGTTGAATTTGAACTGTATGCAAATTTGGCATAAATTCTTTGCTTAAAAAATGGAAAAATTTTTAATCGTAATCGAGCGATTAATGAGTGCGTGATTAATAGCGGATACGATTACGATTATAGTCGCAGTGCAAACCCTAAAAATTAATCAATTTGACAATACGAACATTATTGAGATATTTATGTTATTATTTAATGCTCTAATTTAGTAAGAAGAATTAGGACGTTTTTATTTAAAAATACTTCTGAGTTCTTGTGTTTGAATTCAGTAAATTATTTTCTTCAAAAATAGTTGTTGTCTCTGATAATGAAAAATAAAAATTATTATTGCCATGTTTTTAAAACATAAAAATTAAATTAAATTATTATACAACAGTTTGAAAAATAAATCAAAATATATGTGTTGGAAATAATGTTTTGAACAAAATCATAAAGGAAATACACAATAAATAATTCTTGATTGAAATAACTGCTGCTTTTTTCCGTCCATAGACAAGACGACACAATCGTCGAACAGAATTAGGGCCTAAAACAATACATATGGACTTGTTACAAGATTTTCATAAAACTTTATTAGAAAAATTAAATTAATTTTGGTAATAAATATATTAAAAATTTATTAAACATGTTATCTTCATTAATATTGATATTATAGATAAATACAATAATAATATAAGAGAAGCAATAGTTACAAATGTCATTGGCTAACATTATATTTAAGTTTTTGAAAATTCATAAAAACTAAGGGCCAATCAGGTAATGTGACTATGTAATTAATTTAATTTTTTTTTTATTTTCATTTAAATACATTGTTTTTTTGCGTGCATATATAAATAAAATTTAACTATTACTTAAAAAATAATCCTAGTGAATTTAAATTCTATTTAACTTTTTATAGCATACAACATGTTTTTCTGCTTGTGTGTGTTTATTGAAACTGGACCTGAATCATGTGATCGTACTAAAAAGAATTTTGTTTAATTTTCATAAATATTTAGTTTATTTATTTTAATATTTGAAGACATAAGAAATTATGAAATCAAATTTTAAAAAGATACTAACTACAGAGGTTTCATAGATACATATATAACATACTATGTATAATAGCATAGTTTATATCATGGAATAATTAAATAAAAGAATGCATTCTGATGCTCTTTTGGTTTCATAAAATGCTTTTTATGAAATTTTAATTTTATACATGTTGGTAACCACACTTTCTCATTTATGTTAAACAGCTGTTGTTGGAGAGATTTCCGTACTTTCAACGTGATTTAATAAGAAAAAATTAAATCGTATTAAATACGATTAAATTAAATTTAGCTTAACGTCCCCTTTTACAATGTATGGTGAAGACTTAACGTGAACTTTAACTGCAAGTTCTTCATACAAAACTTACTGTTAAAGTCTGTGTTATCTTTTAACCATACATTGTGAAAAGTTACGTAAATAGATAATAAGTTAAAAAGTAGAGGTTAGTAATAAGTAAAAACTTTACAGAAAATTTAATTTTTAGACGATTAATATAAATATTCGAAAGTTTTGATCTTTTCGATACAAATTTCAACTAGATTTTTCGAAGCTCGATTAAATAAAACATATTATTTTACATATATTTGTGCATGGATTAAGAAAACTCGGTTTTTCCTTAATTGATTAATGTTTTGAATTTTTTTAAATCACTATTTTCGATTAATACTGCAATTGTGTAAACATACATAAATCAATCTTAATTTTCTTTAGTAGTCTTCTTTGAAGTCTATTCTTTTAAAATATTTACGAAATTATATTTTTAGAAATTCACGCTAATTAATAAAAATATTTCATTCAATAAGAACTGAAATTACAGAACTTGACCCGGTTAAGAGATTAATTTTGATTAAAATTTAATACAGTTCAATTAATAGCCTGTTTTTATAAACTAAATAAGTATTTGCGTTCATTAAAATAACGAACAAAACCATGTTTACGTTTTTGTAGCATTGTGTAATTTTCATGTGAGTGCAAACAAAAGAGCTTTCAGTTTAACGACTTTCATAAGATTCTATATGTACAACTAACTAAAATTATTTTCTAAACAACTAAACGCTAACAGGGGCCTTAACGCCAACTTTTGTTTCATACAACTGTCAGTTAAAGTTCACGTTAACTCTTAATCATACATTGTGACAAGGGACGTTAATGTTAAAATATTAACTGAAAACCATAAAACACTATTTATTTTTTATTGTCTACTTTAAGTTACAAAAAGTCAAATAAACGGATAAATGTGAATGACTTTTTTCTACAATCGGATTAACTTAACTTTCAGAAGACAGAAGCTCGCCTTCCGTACCAATAAAAGATATTGCCCTTGTTATGCTTATTTTATTATTTAAAATAATTCACTCCGAATTCAGTATAAAAATATGATTTTTGATTTTTTTTTTCAAAATTTAACTGTAAAAAAATTTGCAAAAATGTTTAGCATTGAGTAAAAATAATGTCAAGGGTATAAGAAATAAACCTGAGTTTTTATAATCAACGGAAAATCTTTATTAATGTGTTTTTAGTTTTTTAAACAAGTGCAATAATCAATTAAAATAAATTAATAAAACTTGAAATGAATTTGAAAGAATTTTATTTAAAATTTTTCTTAAATTTTTTTTAAGACTTCAAATAAATTTTTTTATTACATAACTGTAACAATTTTGTGAGTGTTTCTCTTTGGTTGTACCTAAAAAGCTCTCTTTATGTCAAACCAAAAGCTTTAAAATATGTTTTATAAAAAGCAAATTTTAAATGTTAATGTTTGTAAACGAAACATAAAAACGAAAGGGCTTATGTTTTACAAAACCCGGCTATAAATCTAAAAATGTCTGACTTTAATCATCATGGGCAAGTGACAATAACATGTTCACTTGGCAATCACAGTTCATAATGCTGTAGAGAGCAAAACCAATGTAACATAATAACCACTACAATATTACTTACATGTATGTACCGACGGTACATCGAATAAGATAAAATAATTAATGTGATGACCGTAAAAGATAAGCAAGAATAGTTAAACATACTTAGATACAGTGACATAACTTCGTGCTAACCTAAGTAGAAAATGAAAAAAAAAAATGGAAAAACAGCAAATTAATAGCGATACTTACCAAATCAATAATTGTATACACAACAACAAATTCTCGTATTCCATTTCATTAAAAATTTACGTTAAATTGCTGATGTTAATAACAATCTCTACCCAAGTGCTGATGAAGTGCATGGCTGCATAGAAATATATCTGTCAAAATATCCCCAGCTATGAAGTATAGTTTAATTTTTCTTCCTTTTTTTAGAAACTCACATTAATTAGTAAAAATATTACATTCAATAAGAATTGAAATTACTGAACTTAAGTCGGAATGAGAAATCATTTCTGCTTGAAATTCATTTCCTTAAAAAATATTTAAGACATTTATAACAAAATATTACTCTATTTTTGACAAACAGCGTACATTTTTGCAAAAATTGTAAAACCTGGACTTCAGATACTCATCATAGCTAAACAAACAGAGATAATTAATTTTTTTCTACATTTTATTTTGTAGCTTTATAAATAATCCTTTTTAATTATTTGGTGAAGTATTGTAGAAGATACCTGTGAAAATCTTAATAAAGTCAATATCAAATATGAAAACTTAATTATTATTTAATTAATTATAATTACAAATATCCTTAAACCCACTTTTGTATTAATTTATTATTTTTGGTTCAGATTTGCAAGGGTTAAAGAGTTACTTATGACCTCTAAAAAGTTTCCATAGTAGGAGGTGGTAATTTTTGCTTGTACTTCAGATTTCACAATAACAGGGTATCCAAAAAATTAATTTTCAAAAAGGGACTGTCTTTACCCCTTTTTGTATAAATCATCTTTTGGCTTGGGAACCACTGTGTGCAGCCTATATCGATATGGAAGGAAGAACTCGATTTTTAAAAGTAGTAAATGTGTTTTCTAATTTTACAGCTTTGTCACAAGAACTGGGAACAGAAATAGTGAAATAAATAATTATTAAAATTTTGTTATTATATGTATTTCATTAATCTTACTAATGACTTATTTCATATAAAGCCAAGGAGTGATTGGGCCTGATCCTATCCAAATCGAACCACTTTTCGTAAGGTAGTTAAGTCTTCTACATTTAACATTTCACCAAAAAAATTTAAATAATATTTCCAGTGGTTCAAAGTTTTGATGCATTCAGTGTATGAAAACATGCGAAATTTTCTTGAAACTACTTTCATATACATAACTGGCTATAACTTTTTAATACGAGTATATAGGCTAGCCGAAGGATACATATCTTGTTTTAAAGATATTGTAATAATACTTTAACTGCAGCAAAAAAAAGAAGAAAGCTTATCACAATTATAGATGTTGTTTTTTCACAATCCGCGATTCATGATGCACTAACTAACAAAATAGGATTTTTGGAAATTTTCAAATAGTATAGTTTAAACCATCCAGTCTCTGAATGGTACTCTTACAGGTTTTTGAGACAAAAATAAAACTTTTTAGCAAAGTACAAAAATTTTTATAATTTTTTTTTGTATTATAGAACATTATTGTAATTAAGTTATTTAGGAAAAACAAATGTTTGATAGAAAATTTTAATTTCGATACAATTATTATCTCATAATATGAATTTGATATACGATACTCGAATTACGATAGCCAGATCGTGACATTTATTAAGTTTTCTAAAATTTACTGCTATAAAATCTTTGTATGTAAGTTACATGTAAAAACGAAAAATATCTAGTTTTCATAGACACATATGAGCTCGTAGGATATTTATTTAAGTTTCTTTGTGTATATTTTTGTGGTAATTTATTGCAAGCATCATGTCGTAAATTTTGTTTTGCGAAAGTTTTTTCCTTGGAACACATGCAGAAATACATACACATAAACATACGCACACATACAAAAACAAACACGACCAGCGAATCATTCACAGACTGCCAGCTAATATCCTTACCCACAGAACATTTTATGCTGAATTCGTCTAGAAACTCTGCATAAGATGCCGAGTTTTTGTCCCAAAATGATTGGAAAATATACGGAATATTGTTGCAGCGGTTAACAAAAGTCTAACCTGCTTGCCTGAGGAAATTCGTAAGACTTTCACGATATGCCTGCAAAGGTTGTACACACTTGAAATCAGTTTTTTGGGTTAGTTCTGATTTAATCTTTGACATGTCTGAAGAATTCCGTGAAAGTATCTGGCAAAGCATTAACATTTCTTTTTGACTTACTGACACTTTTACGTACGAATTGTTTTATTGATATCAAAAAAATGCCTGAAGTAACAACAAACTTTTTTTATGTCGTATGAAATTAAATAATGGTGTCTATTCTGAAATACGCGTCGACTTGGTGAAACTTACATGGAAAACAAAAACAAAACTGTGTAAATGTAAAAAATTTGTGTTTGTTTCTCATACAAAATTAACTGTTTTTGAAAGAAAGAGAAACGCGTTGAAATTCTCACGTTTATTTCATTTATGAAATGCATAGCAAACAAAAATAATTTTTAATTAGTGTTTTTATGGGAATTTTTACAATTTAAGTTTAAAATTTGTAAACGCACTAATAATCCCAAAATTATATTTTACTTATTCAGTAAAATATTTTTTTTTTGTAAAATACATTGAAATTGATTATTGAGGGGTTTAGCTGGATCCTATGCGCATTTCACTGTCGCTAATGCAGATCATCAGGGAACCTTAGCTGCGCATAGGATCCAGCTAAACCCCTCAATAATCAATTTCAATGTATTTTACAAAAAACAATATTTTACTGAATAAGTAAAATATAATTTTGGGATTATTAGTGCGTTTACAAATTTTAAACAAAAATAATTTTTAAAAATTTGTTTTTGTTTGAATGTAAGTTTCATTTCTTCGACGCGTTTTCCAGAATAGCCCCCAATATATAAAATTTTTTTAAACAATTGACTTTTCCTATGTCTTAAGTGTTTTGAAGACAATCAAATAAACTCATTAATCACATAGTTGTGTACATGCAGTTGATGAAAATAAAAAAATAAAGTTTTATTTTGATAGTCTCCCACTTTGATTGACAAAAACAAACCTGAATTTCTTTGTTATTATTGTTAATAATTGGCACTGACAAATAAAAGTCATAAATTTCCAAAAACTACCTTTTTGTAAAAAGTTTTTTTCAAAAAGAATTTTCTTAAAGTGCCTTTTCCAAAATCCGCTTTTTGAATAAAGTAACTTTTTCGATAAGCTGCCCTTTCAAAAAAGTATCTCATCTGGAAAGTACTTTTTTCAAACAGTTTTTTTTGCTTAAAAATAATTTTCTAAAATAAGCCCTTTTCCTAAAAGCACTTTTAAAAAAATATAGATTTTCTTACATTTTTACATTGAAAGAGTACTCTTTGTATAAAATACCATTTTTAAAAGGTACATCTCTCAAAAAATACCTTATTCAAAAGTTTTCATATCCAAAAGTACGTTATCGAAAATTATATACATTAAAAAATTACATCTTCAAAAAGTTACCATTTCCCAAAAAAGTGTTGTTTCCAAACAGAATATTAACAACCAATTTTTTTTTAAAAGGACTTTTTTCAACATTCAAAGCAAATCTCTTATGCCAATGATGTAGAACCACACTATATGACTTAATTATAACTAACTCAGATTTAAAATGTTTCAATTATATGAATTCTCCTGAATTCAAAATTCTTAACACGGGGAAACGGTGTTAAACGGTGTTATTTACCCCTTTTAGTACCTTTTTTTGGGCGTTTGAAGTAATATACATTTTATTACCTCAGCTCCTTCTGAGAAATTGGAAGCAAAAGTAAATTATTTTTACATGTACATACATGTGTACATTATAAAAAAAGTACCAAGAAGGGTAAAATTGTACCCCTCAAAAGCGTGTATTTTCAGAGAGTGCCACAATTTGTTCAAAATCCTGTCCCGAACAAAAAATAACGCTCCAAAGAGCTTCGTGCAATGATAATAAAATTTCCTTAATAAAATTTTAAAGTCTTTACTTTTGATTATTTGTATTTTCAATTTAATCGCGAATTTTATTTATTTTTTCGATGCGAATTTTATTTTTAAATTTGCTAGAGATATTAATTTTGTATTCTTTGATTTTTTTCTTTCCTCTAGAAATAAAAAAGAATAATGCCCTAATTCTGTTCGACGACTGTGGCGTCTTGTCTATTTACGGAAAAAAGCAGCAGTTATGATTCTTTCAAGCACACTGAAAGAAAAACACTTCGTCACGGGAATGAAACCATTACGTTGAACCCCTTTCATTAATACAACGACAAATTTTATTAATAAAATGAAATATTACATTATATTTATGTAAATTGCATTAATGGAATGAAACCAATCGAGTGCTTAATATTTTACATTTTCTAGTATCATTTATGTTACGAAATAATTTTCATTCGGGTAACGAAAAACTTAAATACATGTTTTTGTGAAGAATTTATACAAAAAAATATTTTAAATTGATTAGGTTACATAAAATAATTTCAAAGTATTAAATTGTATCAAAGTATCAAAAAAATATGTAATTATTCTATAGTTATGGAAATTATAGTTTTGTTGCAACTTTAATGATATATTTTCGTATAAATAATAATAATATAATGTAGAAAACATCCTGCTGCTGGCTAATAGGCAAAGTGCCACTCTTGTAATCCCTGGTTCGAATCCTGGAGATAAGTCAATTTTTTTTTAATATAAGTTATAAGTTATAACTTTTCAAATAAATTAAATAATCTTGAATTAATTAGATCAATTACATAACTCTGAATTACAATTTCATTAATGATGGCATGTATGTATTTAGTGTGTATCTAAATAATATTTGAGATTGTTGTGGCTGCAGCGGTAAGTGCGCTATCTACCACGCGATGAGTTCCAAGTTCAACTCTTGGCCGGGGAAGCCAATTATCATGCAAACGTTTTTCTGACGCCTGTGTTAATATACACACGTAAGTTGAATATTTATTAAGATACAATTATAATTAAATAAATGAATCAGCCATTACAATAATGACTTATGTTGTTAACACTATGATATGATATCATCAATATGTATGTAATATGCCAATGTAACGACACGATTCCGCTCTTAGCTGGGGTAGACTCAGCGGAGGCCAGGATCGTGTGTGGAGTAAATAAAAACCCGATCTGATTTCTTTTACGTTACAAAAATTCACTTTATTTACAATTTATATTAAATATTTTTATTGCCAAATGCAATTTACTTAAGCCAAACTAGATTTAATTCTAAAATACAACTTCCACACTTTTGGTTTATTCTTTAAATTCAAATATAATTACAACAATTCAAATTGTTAACACTATGATATGATATCATCAAAAAATGATATGTTACGTCCCAGTAATGAAATATTGTCATGATTTACATGACAAATGTTGTTTATTCATTGAAATAGTTCGTAAAAAAATAAAACTAATGACACTTCCTTGTATAAACTAATAAGTTTCATCGCAATGATTACATTTTTCATTTAAAATATGAAAATGTACGTTGCTTATGAATGAAAATATTTCATTGTATATATGACATTTTTCTAGTTAATGACACAATTTTCGTAATGCGAATGAAGCGTTGCATTGGTTGAAAAACAATGACAAAATCATAAATATAATGTGAAAAATCATTGCATTTACGAAGGTTTTTCTTTCAGTGCAATAATTATTTATTGTCTATGCTAGAGGGTTCGTGCATTTACTTTATGATTTGTTTTAAACATTATTTCCAACACATATATTTTGATATATTTTTCAAACTATTCTATAATAATTTAATTTAATTTTTATGTTTTAAGAACATGGCTATAATATTTTTATTTTTCATTATCAGAGACAACAACTATTTTTGAAGAAAATAGTTTACTGAATTCAAACACAAGAACTCAGAAGTATTTTCAAACAAAAACGTCCTAATTTTTCTTACTGAATTAGGGCATAACTATATGAAAAATTAAATTCATTTGAATTCAATTCGTTTGCCTGATTTGTACGTCTTCTTTCATGGGGCAAACTTACGACACTAATTCTTGTTTTTCTTTTTTTTTCTTTTTCTAATAAACAAAAACTACTAGCCTTGGTTGCAAATACAGCCAGAACCAGAGTGTGCACTGCTTTGTGTTAAAAAACGAAATCTACTATTAATTAATCATATATTAAAAGTTTCTTCGACTCTCTTATATTGTTATTTTAATTATCTACAATATCAATAATTAAATAATAATAATAAAAGTTTCTTTGATTTTTATTTTTATTTTGAGAACTAAGCACCAAAACTCGACTTCACTTGAATTCACTTTGGGAGCTGTAGACTATTTGTTAAATATATGATAGAAAAAAGAGAAAGTGAAACAAAAATTTAGTTTCAGAAATGAATAAATTAGTCTAGTATTAATCGGATAATACTTCTGAAAATGTGCACAAATATTTCACAGAAAAATTTTTGCGTTCAGCTTTAATTTAAGACAACACGTTTGATTGTCTTCAAAGGTTTCACAGTTTTTATGAAACAAAACATGTCGGTACAAATGTTCACTGGGTACAAAGAGTGGTTTATACAAATAAACCAAGTATAAACAAGTATGTATGTATGCACATGTACGTTTATACCGTCAGTCAGTAAAAAGGAAATTACAAATCGTTTTTGTAGTTACTTTTCCTCCATTTATTTATATGTCTCTTGGTAATATTAATGATTTAAATACTTGTATAATCACATACATGTAAAATATTTATTTGTAATCTTACATTTGGCTTTGGCGACATGTAGATATATAAGTGAAAAATATTAAACGATATATAAGTTTTATTTAATATTAAAAAAAGTTTAATCTTACACAGAAAAAAAAACTTCTAAAATTCTTAACGGTAGACACAAAATTATGAATATTTTATTAACTTTCAATATCAAATCAAAGCTTAATGCGTTATCATTTAAGAAGAAACCGTACACGCAAAAAAAAAAGAAATGGTTGTAGAATGGTTGAGAAAACAATATTATGTTCTCAGAAACAAATGCGTGGTCGTCGAAAATAAGTTATTGTTATTTTAAACATTAATTTTATTACGATAAGCAAAGTAAGGTTTGAATTTAATAATTACATTATTATATTCATAAAAAAGCGTGATATGGTTAGAATTTAACAATATAGTTTTGTTAAAAATTTATGACTGCAACGTAATTTTTGTTATTATTTAAAAATAATATAATGTATATAACAATATAATGTTATTCAAAACCATACTATGTTAAGTTTTAAAAAAAATCTTTTTCAGAACCTCTTCTGTCAGTTCAGTGTTTCGTTTGTAAGCTCTCGGTATTGCACGCGTCGTGTTAAATATATAAATAAACTACAAACAAACAAAAGGGTAGATAAATAAAAACATATATGTACGTACATACGCTTATCTCTTTACACAGACGTTACAACAATAAGATTAGGTGTAACAAAGTTCATTGTTTTGTTGATAATATCATTATTAATTCAGTTAATAATATTATTAAAAGTTTGCTTTTCTATCAACAATTATATGATTTAACTACAACCATATAATTCAATCACAGTATGTTGCTGTTTGATTATGGTTACCTCAACCATATTTTTTTCTTTGAGTGTACAAAAATACCATAAGTTTAAAAATAAAAATTTATCTGCACTAAAGTAGTGCACACATTTTAAAAAAAGTTAGTTAATTAAGAAGGACCTGTTATCAAATAATATTATTAAGACTAGCACAAACGGAATTAATTCAATTTTGATAAAAAATTTCGGTATTTTCCTACCACTTTTTTCCCCTGTCTATAAGTAAATAAATTATTTATATTTTTGTGCACGTAATATTACAATATATACGGCTCCTAATTACTAAAGTCCTGAACGAGAAAATGTATAAGAAATATTCTAAAACAAACGCTAAACAACACTGTTGGCTAGAAATTTGTTTCAGTTGTTTGTCTTGCCAACAGTGTTATTTAACGTTTATTTTGGAATATTATGCTGTAGTAAAGCATTTGAAAAATTTCTCATGTCTTGAAAGGTCTTATAAATGGTCTTGTGCAGGACACTACTAACTACATAGTACATAGATGTGTGTTATGTACATATCGATGTTCACAAGTAGAAAGGACATAACTCGTATTTTCACGAAATTGAGTTTATCAATCATTCCAATACATTTCACACAAATACAGCTCGTCGCAAAAAATTATTGTACAACAAGCAGTTGTACAAAGTAGCTTGAACAAGCAGTTTTACTGTTTCTATTATGTTTTTACCTTCTTCTGTAAAGTATAGGTTATTTGAGTTAGTGCCTTTATACTTGTGATCAACGATATGCATGTATGCATGAATACATGTATATATGTATGTATGTATGGATATGTGTATGCACTTATGTATGAAGGTATATGCATATGCATTTAGGTGTGTACACTTATATGTGTACCTAATCTTCTATTCATGTATAATTTTTATTAAATTAAGGTACCCCTTGCCTAAGGATTAAAGTAGTCTTCACGACAATGTCAGTACGGGCAAAACTGTATTTAGTTTGGTTTTCAAGTGCATGCTCATGCATGAATGTTCGATTGTATTTGAGCGACGGAGTGGGAGACTTACACATGTTTGTGTGTATAGTACATTTGTTTACATAATTGATATTTAAAGTTTTCAATTACACAATAGATGCTTTTCACTTTTAGCAAAAGCCATTCATTCATCCATAATACTCACTTATACAAATATGTGTGCGCTGCCACGGATGTATATATATACGTACAAACATAAGTACATGTACATATGTCTGTATATACATACATACATATGTATGTATATTTTGACTGTTTTATAACCACTGTGTGCATACATTTGTATGTATTACTACTAACATCAAAGTAAACATTATAAATTTGAGAAGATAGTAAATAAACTTGAGTACTACTATGTTCGTATCTGATTCAAAGGACGTTTGTTTGCGTACTTGTATGTGTAATATACCCAGCAAACAGCTGGATATCTTAAACTTTTTTAGATTATAGCCATTTGTAGGTAAGTTAAGGAAGTATGAATGAATATCCCTTTTTAGGATTGTATTCTCGCTTGTTTGTATTTTTGTGGTATATGTGATGGTACTCGTATTTACATTAATGTTTGGTTAGGGTTTTCACCTAACCTTAGCATCTGCCCTACCCTAAAGTTGCTAAGCCAATTGTGCTCCATAAGGTTCGATGCAAAGCTTCACACATGCTTCCATGGCAAAAATCCATGAATTGAGCTTCGAATTGCTAACTAATCAGCACTTTTCTCTGGTCTTAACCTCGAATGACTATTTATTATTATTTATTGTCGCCAAACCTGAAAAATGGCTCGGTGGATGACTCGATCGATGAAATCATGTCACAAATGATCAACAAATATAATATTTTATAAGGTATAAAAATTAAAATTAAGACACGTTGGACAAAATTTATAGTGCTCAAAGGTGACTACGTTGAAAAATAAAATGATGTTTTTTCCAAAAAGCTGTATTCAATTCAAAAATGTCTTCATAATAAAGAACTTTTTGTAAATAAAATAATAAAGGATGTTTTTTTATAGAGTGACACAAGTTCAAATCATAATAAAACAAGGAAATGGAGCATTCCATTAAAAAAGTAGAAGCGTGAACGATTTCCAGTTAATTTCTTAAATATTTTTGCAGCTACATAGTGAGTTTATGTCCTCAGCTAAAATAATTTATATAAATTATAACGAATATATTACATTTTCTCTAAAACCCGCTAAACTGCATAATAATTTTTTTTGTCAAGGGCTTTGTTGTGGAGAAATTAATTAAAACGTGAAGGTAAGTTTATATATCCCACACTTGACGCATAATTCCATTTTATAAAGATAATTATAAATACAGTCAAGTGTACAAATTGATTTTTGTTTTTTACAGTTAACTTTTTGTGGTCTAAGTAGTAGTTGTGTCTGTACGTGACACCGAGAAATAAGATATCCTTCGATTTTATTATTATTGATTGTGAAAACTGATTACTCCCTATAAATTTTAAATGACACAAATATGAGTAGCGAAAAAACTTCAATCAGCTCTAGCCGTATGAGAAAATTTTGCGACTAGCGTAAGGAAGAAGATCTGAACATCACTAGTAATGAAACTAAAATAGTATATATAGTATTGTTACGTTTAAATTTTATTAAACGTGTGAGTTCTTTTGATTGCTCAAAACTAAAAATAAATAACAACACGATTTTCTTATATGCAACTGAACTTCCTTTTATTCTTGACTAAACCAATTACAACTTGTCTTTTCTTATTTACTTCTGAACGTTATTATCCGCGGCACGATGTCTTTTACTTTTAACGATGTTCACTCCACTAAATTCCAATTAATACTGACTGTCTCTCACATACGGCACCTCTTTTATACTACCAAACCGGATCTAGAATATTCGCAAATAGATGGCGTAGCAACATGCATGCATGTATGTGCTTAGTAAAGATCAACTGGAAGAAACTATTTCCTCAAACGATATGGCTGTTTAGGCGTGTTTGTTTATTGGTAGCCAGATGTTCAAACAGTCTTCTAGCATAATGGGGAAAATTCATGTCGCCGTTTCTAGATGTTTGTAGGTGATGCTATTGGCTGTTAGTTTTTGAATTTTCATAGTAACGACTTGTATGTTGGTAGTGCAGTGTGCTATTTTCAGTACAGGGTGGTTACCATAAGTGCTCACACTTTTATTTGTATACGTGTACGTCTGTAGCTTTGTACACAATTGTTGTTGCTATAGTGCTTGCACGTGAATATGTGTGTACGTTTAGCGCTTTAGTTAAATACTTCTAGATAGTTCTTTGCACTAACCCTGTAGGAATATTTTTACGTAACAGTATAATATTTCGCAAAGTGAGTTAAAAGACTCAAAGATTAGGACAGGCGCAGAAAGGCTATTCTGTGGGGGGGGGGGGGGGGGTGGGGGCGTTGCCACCGCAAAAAAAATTGCTTCCTCCTCCTTAAAACTGTTAAAAGTTTCCTGTAGTTATCTACTTTAATATTACTCATGAAAATCATCAGTCGTAATGCCCCCACCCAAGCAGGAAAACTGTTTAGATATTCCAAAGAGCAAGTGGGTTTAGTATAAAAATTTGGCTGGACCTTCTGTAAGCACTGAATCTCCACTTAAGTTAAAAAAACTTTATCTAAAGCCGTTAAAAATTTCCCGATCACAAAGAAAGAAAACCAAAACTAGCGCATAAAATGAAGATTGGTCTAGCCGAAAGTCAGGCTAAGGTTTTCAAAGTTTTTTAGTCTGAAACCAAAACAGGTGTTGCTTCAGATCAGGCCAAATAAGTGACTTGCAGCGATGGTCATTCATCTGAATTTAATAAGCGTTATGTGGTAAAACTAGCTTATCTGCAGATGAAACTGTATTTAACTGCTGATGTTTGATTATTTTATATATAAAAATTAAGCTATATCCCGTACGTGACGCTAATTTTCTGTACTTGACAAAATATAAAAACAAATTTTTAATTATAAATATGTAATATAAATAATTTTTTTTAGACACTGTTTCTCCATGTGACAGAGTTTCGCTGGAAATTGCACTTAACCATATTCATTTCAAATGTTGGTTGGCTCGACCTGTCCCACACGTAACGAAGTGTATTTTATCTTTTTCTTCATTAATTCTTAAATCATTGAAAAATTTACTATTTAGGGTTGAGGACTAGTATGTCGTCTATTAAATAACAGAAATAAATTATATAACTGTGTTATCATTTACGAACTACTATATATGTAATATAAGCCCATAGAAATAGTTGAATTTGTCTGTGCGTTACAGTGATATGCTCCAAATATATTTGTAATATTAATGAAACGGGCTTTTTGGAAAGAAAATTTTATAAAGTTAAGGTTTAAATATAGTGGCTGGCGTGTAGAAGGCACAATCTGGAACACCAATTTTCAACAACTTTTCGCAGCATTTGTGTTTGGTTTATCGACATAGATAAGTGACTTAACATAACCCCAAAGAAAATAATACAATGGGGTTAAATTACACAATCTATGTGGTCAATTTATTAGGCCGTTGCCTGAAATTATTCTTTCATCAAAGGTTTCTTTGAGTAAATTAATTGTACCGCTCGCTGTGTGGCATGTGGATCCTGATGGAAGCACATATCAGCAAGATTTATGCCACGTAATTGAGGTACGAAAAAATTTGCAGTCATGTTCCTATACCATTCACCATTGACAGTAACATTCTGACCATAATCGTTTTTCAAGACATATGGGCCAATGACTCCGTCAGCCCTTATAGCGTACCAAACAGTAATTTTGTATGGATTTAATGGTGTTTCGACAAAAGCTTGTGAATTCTAACCATTCCAAATGCAACAACTCTGGGAGAAAAGCGCGGCACTTGTTATCGAACGAAATTACGAAATATTTTCATATAAACTCTATTGAAATATTTCGTTATTTGGTTCGATAACGGGTGTCGCGATTTACCCCCTGCTTATCTACGCACCCATTTAACCAGAAATGGGCTTCATCGGAAAATAAAATTTAAAATGAAAATTCAAAATGAATATCAATTTGTGCAGTTCAATGACCGCTCAAATAAAGCAGTGGTGCCAACTCAAAGTTGTGACACTTAAAAAAAAACACGATATTATGGTAACTATTATGAAAAACGTGTTGAAAATTTAAATTATTGTTTTCTTAAAGACATACTTCTAAAATGAAATAAACGTGAAAACTTCAATGCCCTTCTCTCATTTTTAAGAACGGCAAATTTTGTATGATAGACAAGAACAATTTTGTTTTATATGTTTGCAGTTTTGTTTTTGTTTTACTTTTAACTTTTGCCAAGTCGACCTGTATTTCATAATAAACACCAATAAGTTTTACATAAAGTTAACGAAAGAGCAATTTGTGGAGTGTTTTGAATATCCTTAGGGCTCAATTAGCCGATTGTAATGGAAAGTAACTGCAACAGTAGGAAACAGCTGTTTGATAATGTTATGTGAAAAGTAATGAAAATGGTTATATAGATGTAATGTAACGTAAGCTACTTTTGATTTTATTTACTTTTATTTTTCTCATATCTTACTAAATACAAGAAGCAAAATGTGTGATTTATGTAACTATGAGACACTTTAACTGAAGAGTTAAAGAACCATCATGCAATAGTTTGTCCTTGTGTTGGTTGGGTATGTGAATTGATATGAGTAGAGCCTCTTTATGTAAACACAATTGTACTTAAACATACTTGAGAGCAAAACGTCAGAGCAATACGCTTGTTTTCTTATTAAAAATGAGTTTACCCGGTTTGTATATGCAATTTCAATTGTTAATTTTAGTATTTATAACTAATATAATGTCAGATACTTTATGTTACATATGTATTTTCATTTTCAAAAATTTAATTGTTTGGTACAGCTGTTTTTAGATAAATATGCTTGTGTTTAAATTGTATTTCACTTGGTGTAGACGCACCTCCATCATCCAATGAAAATTTGTGGTTAAATATTCCTTAAACATACACATTGTTCATATTTATAGAAATACTTATTATATATATATATATATATATTTTCCAATTTGTAGATAAAAACAAGTTACAAAAATCATATAGAACAGTTATTAATTTTTGATGTGTAAACATCTATACATACGTAATAATACGAACAAGAAGTACGGAGAAACTTAACAGCTACATAGAAATACACTCAACCGAATTTTAAAGCATACCTTCAAGAGCAATTTTAATTTTAATAGAAATTGCTTGTGAAGTGTAATGGTGTTGCCAGTTTGGATAATTTTGTTAAAAAGTTGAAACATATAAAATATATAAATTAAATATAAAGTTTTAAATATAAGAGCGTTTTAAATGTCAAACATTTGTTTAAAATATATATAGCAGCCTTTATAAAGAATTTATAATATTATATTATAACATATCTTCATTACGTACTGCTGCCTTACACTGAAACTGGTGCATGACAATTGGGTAACAATCACCATCACAGTGTTGGTTATTTAATATTCATTTAATTTTGTGGTGAAAAACAAAATTTTGTGTTTAAATCAGATTTAAAAATAAAATACATATAATCATTGACTGATTTATTTGCCCTAAGAACTTTGTAATTTATTTAAGATTTTTTTACAAAATTTAAACACTTCATACTCAATTTAAGAAATTTTAGGATTGGTTTTCTAAAGTTATCCCGTTTTCGGATTTTTTTAAGTAAATGTTAGTGCTATTCGTACTTAAACTTTTAAGTACGGTTCGTACTAAAAGTAAAGGCCCAACTATAATATGAATAAGCTGGCTTAAGCTAATGCCAGAATTGATCGATAAGTCTGTCAAATACTTAAGCAATTCAGATGTAACTTTTAGGTGGCCACAATGTACTTAAGTATTCTTTAGCCACAGTTGCACATATGCGTATTGTTCACAATTTTTTAGTAATTTTTTTTCTTCTTAAAACTAATAAATAAATGCAATTCAATCAAATTAACTTGTTGGAATATCCTAATCCATTAAAAATTCACGTATAATTATATCCTTTACTTTATTACTTGTTTTATTTTTTTTGCCTACTAAAAAGTACAACAATGATCATACATAAATAAACATAAAACATAAAATAAATGTGTATGTGCATTGTAAAACAAAGAATGAAAATAAAAGTTTTGCTTTCTTTTCTGAGTTTAAAATAAGAAACAATAAAAAAATATTTAAAATCAATGAATATTTTCTGATGCTGTTTGCTTGAGTTTAAAAAAATATACAAACCGTATTTTCCGTACGGAATATGCGTTCAGTTTGGCACTTAGCTTAAGCAAATGACATTTGACGAATCTTGACGAAAAGTTATACATTATAGTTTGCCACATACGTTTTATATGTAACCGCACAGTTGCTTAAGTTCGCTTATTCACATTATAGTTGGGCCTTAATGCTAGAGTTAATATCGACGTCGTTGACGGCGTCTTAACGCCGAAATTGTGATGTTCGTCCTAAAATTTCATTTTGCTGTTAATGGGCGCATTCATAAGAAGTAGCTGTTGAGCTCAACAGTTGTGAAACTGCTGGAAACTGTTGGCCCCAACAGCTACTTCTTAGAAACGGCTTGATGTATATAATGTAATTGTATATCTCTATTTCGTTACTTCATCGCATTTGTAATCTAAAACTTAACAAATATTTGTTGCTGCCACCTAAAAAAGCATATAAAAGAAATAGCTCTATTTGACCAGCTGTTCAGGCTGAGCACAACGTGTTGACTAAAGGTAGCGAAAAAATTTTATGATGGAAAATTACGCAACTGTTGAGTGGAGCGGAGATGCGTTTCTAAGACAAACACTCAACGGTTGCGCAACTGTTACGTCTTATGAATGCGACCAATATAAGCGCCGTCGACGACGTTAACACAGCTGTGTACTTCTGCATTGAATATACAACAACATTGAAAATATAACATGAATATACAACAACATTGAGCAACACCGCAACGACGCCGAAAAAGTTGAAACAGATTGGACTTTTTCGGCGTCGAATTTCTTACGGCGTTGAGATTAACTGCTCTCATACAATTTCATACGATTCAACTTTTTTTTGACATTTGACGCCGTTGACGACGTCGAAAAAACTTGATTTTTTTTTGGTGTTTATTTCAGTTTCATAAGAGTTTTTAATTGAAAGGCGACTAAAAATTTATATTGCTTCTGCAAGTATTTTTCTTTTTTGAAATTACTTACGAAACCACTTAACAAATTTCTTCTTCAGAATATAAAATACTCGTAAATACGTTTACTTCAATTTTGCTATTTGAAATTGGATGGACTTTGTGTTATTCATAAGTTTTAAAGCGTTGTCATTGCTTATGAAATTATATTATTTCTTTTGCAAAATATTTAAATCCTTTTATAACTTCAATTTGAAAATTTACGCTTTATAACAAAAAATAGTTGCATCTTAACACAAAGTTGCTTATTTTTTTAAGCATGCTTCAAAAAAAAAAAAAGACTACGTGTCTTATTAGTATTATCAGCCAAACTGCAATAAGTATATTTCAAACTAACACTTTTAGTTTGCACATTAAATGAAAAAAGTTTAACAAATAAATTTTATATCTTATATACGACGTTGGAATGCCCTTTTTCAGATTTTATCTTATATATCTTTTTTATACCTTAGTGAGAACATTGTCCTTATTTTGCGTTACGATCCTTTACATTGTATTGAAAGTCATCTATGTGGCTACAAATTATATCTTACAGCCTAAGTTTTTGAAGTTAGGTGGCCAGTCATCTATCAATTCTCCGAAGATGTGAGCCCCACAATTTCTGAAAAATTTTCGTGTCAATTTCAACCTAATATTCAATTGATTTTTTTCAAGGAACATGGCGAACGTTTTCACCAAGATATCAAGACTTTGTAAAAAGGTACCATGTGGGGTTGCCAGGCGCACGGCACTTGGCTAGATTATCCAGCTGTTTTGATGCTTGTCCAGTTTCAAGCTAAATCTAAATTTGTCCAGCTAAATAGATTTAAAAAAAAACACAGAGACAATGGAGCACTTCCTTTGTCATTGTCCAGCTTTTGCCCAGCCGAGGTCCCATTATTTTGGGGATGGAACCTTATCAGACATTACCCATTTTAGATGTATAATTTTGAGGGACCACGTGAACTACGCTGAGTTTCTATAAAAGCAAGGTTCGTTTGTTAATTTATATGAGAACGCACAACAGGCCTATACTGGCCTATGTGCATGTTCCCGGACATGAGCGTAATGGCTCCTCTTTTCAGCTTAAGCTAACCTAACCTAAAGATGAAATGCAATTTTTTTCGACGATATTTTTCCCAGAATAAGACAAACCGTTTTTCAGTTATGAGAGTATAATTCGTGTAATCTCTATAGTTTAGCAGTAATGACACATTTCGAAAACTACAAATAAATAAAGAACTGCACATTCCAATTCAGCATCGCCAATAATTTAAGACAGAATTTTCAATTCTATGACGCCAAAAATTTCGCAGACGTGTTTTGAGTATATATTTTTTAACTACCAATTTCGGTATTTTCTTTTATTTTAGAAAGCTTGTAGAAGAAATAAATTATTTTAGTCTGACTGAATACATACACATAAAAATATTCCTCCAGTTACAACTTTCAATTGGAAAAAATATAGAAAAGTCTAGGTTCTATAGTTCTACCAAATCACATTAGGTCAAATGATTTCTTTTTCTGTGCAAAAATCATAAAAACAAAAGTGATCTCCCAGCTAAAAAAATATGTATGGAGCATATATGATATCCCATATATTGTTCGGATCCGAAAAATGAGGGTATATGGGCATATATAGTGTATAATTTCCCTCCACAGTATGCAAAGTTCCTATTCATACACTTTTGATTCACAAAAGCGCACTGCTGTGCAATAAATTAAATTACTAAAATTAATTTTTTTTAGACTTGAGAGAGAGATTGTATTTAATGAAACATTTGTTTGGGCAAATAATACAAAGCGAACTAAAAGTCATTTCATTCATCAAAAGGTGAATCAATTATTTAAAAAACACATAAATCATATTCGTACATAACATTTAGCTTAAGAAATCAGATTAAAAACTAATGCAATTAATTATAAAAAAAATAATCCGTCTAACAATAGTTTTCAATACAGTAATATGAACTTTGTTTCTTATCTAGAGAATTTTGTTATTTTTTATAAAATTAATGCCTGGATTATCCTTTTGATTATTTGATATATTAAATGGGGCCGGCCACAATGTATAAAATCATACAAGAATGGTTTTTTTTGTAACAAAAAGTTTTTCTTTTTTAAACGTTGAGGGTATGCATATAAACTGTGCATACCGTATGTATTTTCTAATGGATTTCCAATTCAACAGTGATAAAATTCCAAGTGTTTTTGATTGCAAAAACGATCTTATGTGAGATATCATGTATGTATACATTCTTATATGGCTCCATATATAAAATCTTTTATTAATATATGGATCCACATATGAAGAGCTTCATAATTAAATTTTCATATATGAGCTCATATGTTATAAAACATTTCATATATTAGTCCATATATTAGTTCATATATAATAGTTTTGCCATGTATTATACCATATGTTTCCATACATGAATTCATACATATTCATATATAGTTATATACATTCATATATTAAAAATTTATGGACCATATATAATCTTTTAGCTGGGCTTCTACTTTTCTTGTCGTTGTTTTCAATTGTCAACACTTTAATATAAAGTCACGTTATTTTAATTTTCGGAAAAATTAAGCACTGTCGCATATTTCTGCATCAAAGTCAATAGATTTAATTTTTTTGAAAATAAGCTTGTGAGTTCAGTAAAAATCGGTAAATTTTAAGTGCATTTTTCTCGAATTGTGTTGGTATTAACTCATTGCTGTGAAATGGAAACTAAAAAGACAATTAGGTATTGCAGTTTTTCATGAAATATATAACTATGCTTTAAAATAACTCATTATAATGAGCTATAACTTAAACGGTATAATTTGTCATAAGGAATGGCTTTATGTAGGCCCTCAAAATATTTGACCCCAATTGACCCCTTTCAAATTTATGGTATAAATTAAGTAAAAACCAATGAGTTATTTGCAATTTACTTCAAAATGCGATTTTATGCGTTTTGCGAGTAATGCCTTTTTTTAGTAGGCAACATTTGTATGAAAACAACTGAACTGTTGATGAAATTAATGAAAATGCCTCTTCATTTTAATTTTAATTTATCAAACGAACTAAATTTAAGCAATTAGCTAATGTTTTGTTAAAATTAAATTAAATTTATGCATATATGTACTGTTGTTATTAAAGGGTTAATTTTTGGTTGCTAATGAACTTTTTGAAGAAGAATTTTTTTCAGAATTTGGTTTGGATACCATGATTTGGTAGGCGGCTTTAATTTCGCACAGAAAAAGTGGTGTTTTGACCTATAGTGTAAAGGGTAGTAAAATCCTATATTCAGTTTGGCAATTTTGTGACCAATTTTTTTAATGAGCCTACAAAGATTTTCAAAACTAGTGCGCCCTCAAAAAATGGTATCTTCAGTTTTTGGCCAAGACTTTAGTCAAACTTGTTCATAGCTCCAAATTATATATTGAAATAATGTAGCTAAAAGTGTAGCACACAATTCTTGTTAGCATTTTGTGCCAAAAAAATAATTTCTTCGTGCACTTTTTTATTTTTTGCTAAAGTAAAGGCAAAATAATTTTTTAAAGTTTTTTCGGAATATTTCCAATGACTCCTGGAGTTTTTGCTATCAGTATTTGGCAAAGTAGTATCTACGGTAAAGCTGAACAAGTTTTGGGAACATGTCAATATAACCTGAACGTGTCTAGGCACCCTAAATACCTCATTAGGTCCACTTTAAAGCTTAAAAATTTTCGGTTTTTACTACTTTATTATTATTATTTTATTTGTTATTGTTGCATTTTTTCTGTTGCAAATTTCAGTATTTAGTATTTTAAGGTTTTTTTTGTTGGCTTACCAAATATTCTAAGTGCAAAATTATTATTAATTGTAAGTTGTGCTGAAAAAAAGTAAAAAAAGTATATATTTTCGTGTATTTTTTTCAAAAATATTGGGAGACAAAATTTACTTCTTTTGCACAAATTGTTACTGAAACTCAAGAGAGAAGTAGGTATTTGATTATATGATTAAAAAAAATATTTTTTGTGTGGATAAATTGTGAAAAACGAAAATTTTTGAGGTAAAAAGTGGTCTATATGAGCTATTAGGGTGCCTAGACACGTTGGAATTGTATTCATATGTTCACAAAAGTTGTTTAACAATACGATAGCTACAAGTTTGCAAAAACTATTTTAGTAAAAATCGCTGGAAGTTATTTAAAAAATGAGAAAAAAAATTTTCCTAATTTTTTCAACAAAAAGGAGTTTACGGCGAAATAATTTTTTTTTGTCATCAAATTTATACAAAATTTGTGCGGTGGACTCTTAGCTACATTATTGTAGTATATGCCTTGAAGCAATCACCAATTCTGACTCTGCTGTTGGCCAAAAACTGAAGAAATCATGTTTTGAGGGCGCACTGTAGTGCGATTCAGTAACTTTTAATGATCTGACAATCGTAATTTTTGTCTATACATTTTGTCGCTTAAAATAACGATTGAGTGATTCTGAAACTTCATTTTAACGATAGAACTCAGCTGATATTTTCTGTTGATTTTTGTCGATAAAATTAACAGCACATAAATTATTGTCGCTTAAATAACGACACAGCTGACATCAATCTACAGCGAATATCGTTAAAAATGTTACTGAATAGCAAATTCGATAAATTTTCGTTATAATTATTTTAACGATCTAACGATCAAAATCGAAATACAGAGTATAGGGTCTTACTGCTCTTTAGTAGTACGTACTATCAAACCTATACTGTCCAGTTCGTGTGTTTTTCCAAAAGTCTTCATTTGTTGCATAGCGCTAAAAATCAAATTGGAACAGTTACAAATGTTTTTAAAATTTATCAAAAGTTTAATTTAAAATTTTAATGAATCAATTAAAAATTTAATCAATCAATAGTTTCAAATTAAACACAATTAAATTTTTAATTGATTTTGGTTTTTATTTTTTCAATTAAGAGTTTGTATTTGATTATACGGAAAATTATCATTATACTGGTGCTTGCTTTATAACTTAAAGTCTAAACAATTCAAAATAAATCCAATTTACGGACTCGGAAGTAATTTTTGTAATGCGTACAAACGGAATGACAAACCTTTACATGCCTTCACCAACTATAATGTAGAATTTGAAAAAGGAAATAAAAAGAAATATATAAAGTACAATTGCAAGATGTGAGAAATACAATGAAAAAAAAATGCTGTGAATGAATGAACAAATGCATCACGTTATATATTTCCAGACAGCATTTATTTTTTCTTTGTTATTTTTTTCTTTCGTAAACCTGAATACTTTTTCAGGTGACTAAACATTGTATTGTATATTATTAAATGGAAAAATTGGAAAAAACGTATGAAAAAATAAATTGAGCAGAAATACTAGTGTTTAATTTGCAAAAAAGAAATGTAAACTACGATGTGTGATGCACATATTTGTATGTAAATATGTATGTATGTATAGTGAATAAAAGAAATATTAAAAGGGTTTTTAAATCCACACGTAGTTGCAGAATTATAAAATATATTTTCGAAACTGTGGCACATTTATTGCTTAAGATAATTGTTTATGAATTATCACACATTAAGTAATCACTTCTCGATAAGCTGATTTATAACAAAATGCCAATATTTATTTAATTTCTTTTGTTTGAATATTGATGAATCGTATTGTAATTAACTGAGATTTAATTCCAAAGAAAGCTGTTAAGGTGCAATAGTGGGTTTCCATACACCAGTTGTCGGCCAAAACACGTATATATGCACAAAACTCGTGTTTTGCTATTAGTTTTCCTATAAAAACTAGTTTTTGATCCAAAAACACAAGTCAAAACGATTTTTGCAACACTGCTTATGTTCGATGATTAGTCTTAGTTTGCATTATGCAAGTGTTATTGCTAAGCTGATTAGTGTGTTAGGGGAGAGAGACGAGGGGAAAATAAACGTTTCTGTTCCCCTCTTCTCACTCCATAAAAATAATCAGCTTAACAATAAGACTTGCATAGTGTAAACTAGGACTTACTAATGCAACATTGGGTGGTCGTCCATTAAAAGTTGTTGCAAAAATTAAAAAATTTACTTCCGTTTGTCCATATCAACTGATTTTAATAATTATTTTGTTCAAGACAAATAATAACGTAAACGTCGAATTAATTTCGAGCATTCGTACACTCAAAACGCTTGAAATATAGATAATGGAAAAATTTAAAATTTTTTTATTATACAAATGTCGTGTGTGTAATTGAAATTGCTCAGATTTCGATTCAGGCCCATGTGATATCGCTAACTCCATGCATCGCCTTGGCCACAATACCATCAAGTAAAATGTGGAAGAGAAGTGGCGATAAGACACAGCCTTGGCGTACTCCAATATCCACTGTTATTTGGTTGCTCAATTTGCCTTCATGTAGGATTCGGTAGCTTGCTTGATGATATAAACTTTTAATGAGGGCAATAAGTTTCATTGGAACACCTTTGCAAATTAGCGCATTCCATATGATAATGTGATCTACTGAGTGAAATGCCAATGCCAAAATCGACAAAAGAGAGAAGTAGTGTGGAGCGAAATTCGAACGATTGCTCTGTTATAACCCTGAGGCTGTTGACAATATCAATACAGGATTTATGGGGTCTAAGACCCGCTTGTTCATGGCGTCATGCTTGTTATAATATGAGTTTTTATTTTGTTTATCATGCTAAGCAAATTTATTCCGGTCCTTTACGTCTTTCTTTTTTTGGAATTTTAATAATTATACCTTCTTTTAGTTCACTTGGTAGTGCTTCAGTTGCCCAATAAAAGAGTCGGAAATGTGGCTATTGCTCCATTCTTTAACTTAACACTAATTAATTATTATTAAGTTATTAATTAAATGAAAACGAAAATAACATTTACTCTCGTTTTTTCATATGAGTGTGTATGTACGTATATTTTTGCACACATACTTACATACATATATACAAACATATGTTCTTGCTTACAATTTATTCAGTGATATGAAATGAATTTTTTTGCCTCTTTCCAACACCGAAACAAAAACTCGATTTGCTTGGTATCGAGTGATATCATCCGAAAATTTCTTGCTATCGAAACCAGCTAAATCCCTCAATAATCAATTTCAATGTATTTTTAATAAAAAATCATTTTACTGAATCAGTAAAATAATAATTTGGGATTATTAGTGCGTTAATAAATGTTAAACTTAAATTGTAACAATTCCCAATAAAAAAAATTCTTATTATGAAACCAATTTATATTCGAATGCAATTTCAAACACGAGTGCAGGAATTAGGGCGCTGAACAGCTGTTTGCTTTCTACTTAAGGTTTTGATTTCATTTGTGGTGTGATGGTGTGAACACAAAATGTAATTTAGCATTAGATTTTTTGAAACGTAACAGCACGATACCATTTCAGTAGCTCTACCTTTTTAGGGTTCCGTACACCAAAGGTGAAAAGGAACCCTATGGTTTTCGCTACGCTGTCCATCTGTCCGTCTGTCCGTCACAAGCTATTTTCTCAGGACCCGTAAGAGCTATGGACCTGAAACAACAACAAATACACGAGAGTTAAAAATTAAAGGATGCTCCAAAACGAGCAACGAAAAATTTTAAAATTCCAAGTAATAATATACATACAATTGTATGTATATTGAGACTTGAAATTTGTAAAATTAGTAAGGGTTTTCATGAGAACTTTTCAAATTGCCATTTGTGCAATTGGGCAAACTTGCGAGACTTGTTTCATGAAGCCCCTTTTAACCTTTTGTGCAAACAACTAATGTAAATTTAAAACAAACGTCAAAAAATTAATTAAACCCAGCTAAAAAAAATTATATATGGTCCATATATTTTTAATATATGAATGTATATAAATATATATGAATATGTATGAATTCATGTATGGAAATATATGGAATTATACATGGCAAAACTATTATATATGAACTAATATATGGACTAATATATGAAATGTATTATAATATATGAACTCATATATGGAAATTTAATTATGAAGATCTTCACATGTGGATCCATATATAAATATAAGATTTTATATATGGAGCCATATAAGAATGTATGCATACATGATATCTCACATAAGATCGTTTTTGCAATCACAAAAGCTTGGAATTTTATCACTGCTAAATTGGAAATCCATTAGAAAATACATACGGAATGCAAAGATTATACGCGTTCAACTTTTAAAATAGAAAAACTTTTTGTTAAAAAACCATTCTTGTATGATTTTATACATTGTGGACCCATTTAATATATCAAATAATCAAAAGGATACCAGTCATTAATTTTATAGAAAATAACAAAATTCTCTAGATAAGAAACAAAGTTCATATTACTGTATTGAAAACTATTGTTAGAGGGATTATTTTTTCTTTTATAATTAATTGAATTAGTTTTTAATCTGATTTCTTAAGCTAAATGTTATGTACGAATATGATTTATGTGTTTTTTTAAATAATTGATTCACCTTCTGATGAATGAAATGACTTAGTTCGTTTTGAATTATTTGTCCAAACAAATGTTTCATTAAATACAACTTCTCTCTCAAGTCTAAAAAAATTTCATTTTAGTAATTTAATTTATTGCACAGCAGTGCGCTTTTGTGAGTCAAGAGTGTATGAATATGAACTTTGCATACTGTGGAGGCAATTGTATGAAAATGTATGAATATATATAATCATATATGCCCATATACCCTCATTTTTCGGATCCGAACAATATATGGGATATCATATATGCTCCATACATATTTTTTTAGCTGGGAATAAAAATAAAATAATAAATTATAAAGAAATTTTTGATTAAAAAAACACATTTATGAAAATAAAAAGTGTGTGTGTGTGTCTAAAAATGCCTAAGGAAGCCCAAAAAAGCAAGAAGTTGATGCCTACAAAATGCACAATTGCACAGCTTAAGTATACAAGTTGAAAATGTTGGGCAAACTTAAAAGGTTTGTGTAAATAAATATCTATAAAATTTTTGACATTTTATTTACGAGAGTGTAAAAATGCACAATTGCACGGTTTGCGAGACTTTTGTACAGTCTCATGAAAACCCTTAGTGTATTTTTATACAGACTACAACAATTAACAATAAAATTTAAAAAAAAACAAGTAAGAGTGCTATATTCGGCTGTGCCGAATCTTATATACCCTCTACCAAAGTGCGTTTATGTTGTATAGAGATACATACATAAGCACAGAGATATGTATGTAGGTACATATTAATTTTGTGAAAAAATTCATACTATTTGTGCAATTTTCAGGTTTTAGGCATTATGTTTAATTTGCTGCTTTTTTGCGATTTTTTTTCATATAGGCAATTTTTTTGGTTTTGGCGATATTTTCGGATTTTGGCGTTTTTTTTTAATTTTGGTGATTTTTTTGTTCTGGCGATTTTTTTGATTTTGACGATTTTTTTTTTCATTTAGGTGATTTTCTTATTTTGTATATATTTTATTTTTTTTATTTTTTTGTGACAATTTTTTTAGTTTTGACACTTTTTTTCTCGTTTTGGCGATTTTCTCGGTTTTTGTGTTTTTTTTAATTTTGGCGACTTTTTTCCTCTTTTGACAATTTGTTTGATTTTGAAAATTTTTTTCATTTAGGCGATTTTTTTATTTTTTGGCGATTTTTTTTCATATAGGCAATTTTTGTTTTGTTTTGGCGATTTTTTCGGTTTTTGACGTTTTTTTTAATTTTGGCGATATAGGCAATTTTTTTTTGTTTTCGCTATTTTTTTCAGTGTTTAGCGTTTTTTTTTAATTTTGGTGATTTTTTTTATACAGGCAATTTTTTTTTGTTTTGGCAATTTTTTTCGGTTCATGGCGTTTTTTTTAATTTTGGCAATTTATTTTCGTTTTGGCGATTTTTTTGATTTTGGCGATTTTTTTCATGTAGGCGATTTTTTTTCATTTTTGGCGATTTTTTTTTCATATAGGCAATTTATTCTCGTTTTGGCGATTTTTTTAGGTTTTTGACGTTTTTTTTTAATTTTGGCGATTTATTTTCGTTTTGGCGATTTTTTTTGCCGATTTTTTTCATACAAGCAATTTTTTTAATTTTTGGCGATTTTTTTTGATATAGGAATTTTTTTCGTTTTGGTGATTTTTTTCGGTTTTTGGGGTTTTTTTTAATTTTGGCGATTTATTTTCGTTTTTTGGCGATTTTTTTGATTTTGGCGATTTTTTTTCATATTTAGCGATTTTTGTTTATATGTATAAGCATTTTTTTTTGTTTTGGCGATTTTTGCGGATTTTTGTCATGGTGTGAATTTTTTTTCATTTTGACACTTTTTCTCGTTTTGGCGATTTTTTTCGGTTCTTGGCGTTTTTCTAATTTTGGCGATTTTTTTGATCTTGACGATTTTTTTAATTTTTGGCGATTTTTTTTTCATATAGGCAATTTTTTTTGTTTTGGCGATTTTTTTAGTGTTTGGCGTTTTTTTCAATTTTGGCGATTTATTTTCGTTTTGGCGATTTTTTTTATTTTGGCGATTTTTTTCATTTAGGCGATTTTTTTTTAATTTTTGGCGATTTTTGTTCATATAACCATTTTTTGTTTATTTTGGCAAAATTTGCGGTTTTTGGCGTTTTTTTTTAATTTTAGCGTTTTTTTATTTTGGCGATTTTTTTCGTTTTGGCGATTTTTTTAAATTTTTGGCGATTTTATAATTTTTGGATTTTTTAGTTTTACCATTTTTGAAAATTTCAACAGTTTAGCTCTTACGGTTTCCAAGATATAGCAATTTGTTAAAATTACATAGTCAAAATTGCATTAACTGATGGACCACCCTTTAATTTAAATTTTTTTTAATTTTAGTGTTAATTGATGTAGCATATATAAAAATACACTATTTTTACAAATTTCAAGTGTCAATATGCATATGTACATACATAATACAATTGTATGTATATTACATGGGATTTTAAAAGTTTTCGTCACTCATTTTGGGCCACCCTTTAAAATTTAAATTTTATATATTTGTTGTTGTAGCGACCAAAGTTCTACATACACTGTCCAAATTTCAGACCCGTACCTTTTACCGTTCCTGAGAAAATAGCCTTCTTCCTAAAACATGCAATATGTTTAATTATTAGGAAAAAAGTTAAAGTTTTCCAACCCTGGAAACGTTTTTTTATTTTGTTAAATTTTTAAATTTTTTTTTTTAATTATTAATACCAATTTTATTCATACCGAAGTATAAAATAAGTTAATTTAATAAAAAAGTAATGAAAACTTGTTTTCGGTAGTTATTTTCTATGGGAATATTGAGTATGAGGTTTCCAGCTCTGAAACCGTCTGCTCGATTTTGCTGAATTTCAATAGCAAAATTTTTCGGAAAATTTCTGACACACCAGTCCAAGAACGAAGTCTCTAGCTCTTCTGGGAGCTTGGGAAAACCGATTTCACGTACAGACAGACGGACAGACGGACAGACGGACAGACGGACATCGCTTGTTCGTCTTCCCTATGCATAAGGATCCAGAATATATATACTTTATGTGTCTCTTATTAATATTGTAGAAATTACAAACGGAATGACAAACCTATATATACCCTTTTACCATTTTTTGGTAAAGGGTATAATAATAAATTAAAGAGTGTTCTATCAGTTAATGCAATTTTGACTATGTAATTTAGACAACTTGCTGTATCATGGAAACCGTAAGAAGCAAAATCTTGAAATTTTTAGAAACGGTAAAACGGTAAAAAATATGCCAAAATTAAAAAAAAAATCACTAAAATAAATCGCCAAATTAAAAACAAGTCGCCCAAATGAAAAAAATCCCCAAAATAAAAAAAAACACCAAGAACCGAAAAAATCGCCAAAATGCGAAAAAGCGTAAAAACTAAAAAATTGTTTATATGAAGAAAAAATCGCCAAAATTAAAAAACGCCAAAAACCTAAAAAACGCTCAAAACTGAAAAAACCCAAAAACGAAAAAAAGCCAAAACTTTATTTTATATAGGCTAAAGTTCGTATTGAATTACATATTTAGTATCCGTTCGGACACGCCAAGAAAAAATATGGTTGAGGTAACCATAACACTAGTTTACAGCCAAAAAATACCAAGAACGCCACATGTCTAGATAAGTTAATTGGGACCTCCTGAACACGAATATCGCTGTTATTTTTTTTCCTAAGTACCGTTTTTTAGATAACGGTACTTTTGTGTTTTTCGGTGCATGGTCCCACTCAAACCCTTGTGGAGCCCAACCAAAAAGTCCGATCAAAATAAATGGCATATCGTTGGAAAGCTACTTGCATGTATTTTCCGTCGATATGCTGGAAATTTCTATCTGACATGAAATGGCTGAGTTATGGCACCTCAAAGTTCAAAATTTGCCTATAAAAAAAAACGTTTGTTTCAAAATTTTTCATTTTTATTTCGTTTTTTTTCTACGTTATAGTAAAGATCTGGAATGTTTTATTTTTTTACCAAATAGTTTATTTAATTACCAACATTTTAAGCGTAATTTAAAAAAAAATTGGTGAAAAATAAAGTTTTTATTAAGGATTTTGTGGAACGACAATATTTTCATTTTCATTGCTCACACACTATATTCGGCGTCCAACAGTAAAAATTTAAATTAAAATGTCGAGCGACTTGAACTTTTGCGTTTTTTTTCTGTCTTACATACTTATATAAATGCAAACATAACATATACATACATATATGCACGTTTGTCAACTGCATTTCAAGAATTTTCCATAAGAAAAATTTTACAAACACTTCTTTATATCTATCCCTATTTTTTTTCATTTCATTACCTACCAACAAACACATGCACATTAAACATAAAACACCATAAAATGTGGGAAACTTTTAATAGAATTAAAAATCCATTAGCCATAATTAGCAAATCAATAAAAAATAACTACCTACTTCTCACAAAAATAAAAAACGTACATACAACAAAAACAATATTGTTTTGTTCCCTAGGCAAGTAGGTACATCATACATAAGTAATTGCAATCCCCTTTATTTACACATGTTCTTACATGATTTGCAAATACTCGTTGTACAACATGAAAGGCACATAAAATATGCAGTACTTGCTTTTTCATGATCAGTTTGACTTTGTACATGCAAAAAATAAAATGTGTTCAATCGATCCCAACGAATTTTGTTATGTTTGTGGTGTTCTTGTGAAAAAGAAATCACAACATTTGATGCGAAAAATGAATACGAAAAATTTATCTGAAGCGTATAAGAAGTATTTCGGCTTCCGACCTGCGTCTCTCGATAAGCCGTGGACACCGAATAATGCATGTAACAACTGCCGAACAATATTAAATAAAATTGGTAAGGGTCAAGAGTGTTTCTTCACATTTGGAAAGCCAATGCAATGGAGAAACCAGATCAACCATACAACAGATTGTTATTTCTGTTTAACGGAAAAGGCTATCGGACGTAGAATTGAACCAGTTTATCCAGTTGTTAGCTCGGTGACGCTGCCAGTGCCGCACTCAGTATCGTGCCCCAAACCGCAGCTGATTGAAGCGGGTCCCACAGAAATACGAAAAAGAACAATAAAAAATGATTCATCAGATGAGTGCAGTGAACCAGAAATGCAATCAAATAAGAAACCCCATTTACTTACTCAGGCCGAGCTTAATGATTTGTGCCGAGATTTGTATTTGACGAAATCGAAATCTGAATTACTTGCATCACGATTGCAACAGTGGGGATATTGTGCTCCTGAGACACGTGTTACATATTACCGTGATCGCAGCAAAGAACTTGCACTTTTGTTCGCAAAAACGGCAAACTTTTGTTTTTGTGCCAACATATGTGGTCTTTTCTATGCTCTCCAACAAAATTATGACCCAGAGGAATGGCGTCTTTTTCTGGATGGAGGCAAGGATAGTTTGAAGGCAGTCTTGCTTCATAAAGGGAATACGAAACCATCAATTCCAATCGGATATGGAAAATACATAAAGGAAACATATGAAGCAATTAAAGAACTTCTTGATCTCATACATTATGACCAACATCAATGGAAAGTTTGCTCTGATTTTAAATTAGTTACCATACTATCTGGATTGCAAGGGGGCAATACGAAGTATCCCTGCTTTCTATGTCTATGGGACAGCCGTGACCGTCAGAATCACTACACCCGAAAAGTTTGGCCTGAGCGAAGTGAACGTACGCACGGAGAGTATAATATCAAAAATGACCCACTCATTCCTCAGGAGAAGATAATACTTCCTCCATTACATATTAAGCTTGGGTTATTTACAAATATTGTGAAAAAGTTGCCAAAAGACGGTCTTGCCATGAATTACCTTAAACAAAAATTTCCGAGAGCCACAGCGAGCAAAATTGAAGCAGGTATATTTGATGGACCTCAAATTCGGGCTCTGTATGGTGACCAAGCATTTAATGAGTGTTTAGGTCCAGCTCATTTGGAGGCATGGGAAGCATTCCAAGACATCGTTCACAACTTTTTGGGAAATTACAGAAGTCCTGATTACGCTGAGAAGATCGATATATTACTGCAAAAATTCAATGCCATTGGTAAGCGTTGAGTGAAAGCATGTATATCCATGTTATCATTTGAAAATTTATTCTTTTTAACTTTTAGGTTCAAATATGACACCTAAATTACACTTCTTATTCAGTCATTTGGATATTTTCCCCACGAACTTGGGCTCCGAAAGTGATGAACAAGGTGAAAGATTTCACCAGGAAATGGAAGAAATCGAGAGACGTTACAAAGGCTGGTGGGATGAACAAATGATGGCGGACTATTGTTGGTTCCTCATTCGCGAAGATCCATCAAAAAAAAAACGCAAAAGTTCAAGTCGCTCGACATTTTAATTTAAATTTTTACTGTTGGACGCCGAATATAGTGTGTGAGCAATGAAAATGAAAATATTGTCGTTCCACAAAATCCTTAATAAAAACTTTATTTTTCACCAATTTTTTTTTAAATTACGCTTAAAATGTTGGTAATTAAATAAACTATTTGGTAAAAAAATAAAACATTCCAGATCTTTACTATAACGTAGAAAAAAAACGAAATAAAAATGAAAAATTTTGAAACAAACGTTTTTTTTTATAGGCAAATTTTGAACTTTGAGGTGCCATAACTCAGCCATTTCATGTCAGATAGAAATTTCCAGCATATCGACGGAAAATACATGCAAGTAGCTTTCCAACGATATGCCATTTATTTTGATCGGACTTTTTGGTTGGGCTCCACAAGGGTTTGAGTGGGACCATGCACCGAAAAACACAAAAGTACCGTTATCTAAAAAACGGTACTTAGGAAAAAAAAATTACAGCGATATTCGTGTTCAGGAGGTCCCAATTAACTTATCTAGACATGTGGCGTTCTTGGTATTTTTCCAAATTAAAAATTTGTTAAGCTGTGTAATCAAACAGTAACATACTATGATTGAATTATATGGTTGTAGTTAAATCATATTATCGTTAATACAAAAACAAACTTTTAATAATACTATTATCTCAGTTAATAATAATATTATCAACAAAAACAATAAACTTTGTTACAACTAATCTTATTATTGTAAATATGATAACACTGTTGTTAGATGTGACTAAAATATAATTGAGACTCACTATACCATGTTCTTATATTGTAATAATATTGTTAAATACAACCACAGTATTATTTAATATAATAATAATATTTTGTTTTTCAATCATATATTTATTGGCTAAAACAGCTGTGCGTTAAATTCGAAACAAGAATAAATTAATATTATTGAAATAAAATACATGTACATATATATACAGGGTGGCCCAGAAAGACCGAAGTGGTGTGAATTCCTTATAACTTTTTATTTAAGACATATTTTTTTAATTTTTTGTTTTTTAAATGCAGTAAATTTATAGGGAATATTTTTAAATTAGTTATTAAAAATGATATCCCGCAAGTGGTGGACATTTTCTGCTTCGCACAAATGTGTTCTTTCCATTTCCATTATTCATAACTTAGTTATGAGTGACGAAGCCTCGTTAACAAACAAAACTTTAGGATATGGGATATTGAAAACCCGAGAGTACTTCATCAACGACAATTACACCCAGTTAAGTATACTGTTTGATGCGGTGTTTCTTCAGAAAGGATCATTGGCCCATATTTTTTTGAAAATGAACGAGGTGTCGCCATTTCCATGATGGTGGTAAAGCCAACCGTGGAAAACCATCCGCAAATATGGTTCCAACAGGATGGACCCACAGCGCACACTTCCAGGGCCACAATGGCTCTTTTACGCGACATCTTTGGTGAAAAAATAATTTCGCGTAGAAGCAATTTTAATTGGCCTCCGCGTTCCCCGGATTTAACTGCTCCAGACTGTTTCCTTTGGAGTTATTTAAAAGGGAAAGTTTATCTTAATAAGCCTAGGACTATTGAGGAATTAAAAAGCAATATTCGAGACGAAATTAACAACATAACACCGGAAGTTTTGCGAAAGGTCATTGAAAATGTGTTGGAAAGAGCACATTTGTGCGAAGCAGAAAATGGCCACCACTTGCGGGATATAATTTTTAATAACTAATCTTAAAATATTCCCTATAAATTTAATGTATTTAAAAAACAAAAAACTAAAAAAATATGTCTTAAATAAAAAGTTATAAGGATTTCACACCACTTCGGTCTTTCTGGGCCACCCTGTAGAAATGTATACTTACAAATGTGTATAATGAGATAAAAATATGTACATACTAGTGATGCACGAATATTCGTATTCGTATTCGAATTGTCGAATATTCGGCCATTTTGAGGTGAATACGAATGTATTCGTATTCGCCAAATTCAGACGAATACGAATACGATTATTTTTTCAAGGAAGTCAAATAAATAAATGCATAAATCCTAAACGAAATTTAAATGACTAAAAATATCAGTTTGTAGAAATACATTAATTTTTTTATAGAAACTTGTGCTTTGTCTCATTTTCAAATATTATACTATGACGATCATTAAAATTTTAGGTACTTTTTATTAACTTTAAAGTACGCCAACAAGAGTGTGGTCCTTTTTCATAAGAATTTTTTAATATATCATATTGTATATAATATTCGTATTCGTATTCCCGATAATCGTTTCAAATATTCGTATTCGTATTCGCGAATATCAAAAACTGACATTCTTTACATCACTAGTACATACGTATGTGTTTTTATTTATCTATCCTTTTGTTTGTTCGTACTTTATTTAGCCAAGTTCCGGCCAATGCACGCAGTGTGTATATTTACAGGAAGCCATTCGAGCTGTTGTTAGCCCCCTCATAACTTTGTTCCCCGCAATTGTAAAATTATAAAATTTAAACCATAATTCAAATAAATTTATGTTACCTCATATACAAAGTTTGAAAGTTTTACAATGAAATGTTCCGGAGATATGGAGGAGCAAAAAGTGCATATTTTAAGACATACTCACTGACTCACTCATCAATATTATGAAGCACTTCCGCCATAGCTACAGATATAAAAAATTTGGTACACAAGTAGATCTAGGTGAGCGATGAACTATAAAAATCGGGAAGCCCAAAAAATTTAACCAGGAGGGCGGGGCTACGCCCATAAAAATTAAATTTTTGTGCTAGTGAGCTGAAATTTGGTACACAAGTATTGTCAAGTTAGCATATTATCTAGAAATTATGTGATACTCTTACGGTTACAAATTTATATAATGCATAGCATATTACAGTGATAAGTATTGTGCCAAACAAGAACTTGGTAAAAATTTTTATCTCACTACTTTTAATGGCCGAAATTTTTTGAAAGGAACTTGGCCTTTTTCAAATTTATGTTTTTGTGAGGATTTTATATACGCACAGATTCTGATAAGAACTATTGCCAAAAAACGCACGGACATTCAGCTTGCAAAATTTATCCGGCAAATTTTTGTTTGCTGACTTCGACTTAAAAAATAGTGCGTGGAATTTTGATATATACTTTTTATTATTGTATAAAATCAAATGAAGATTTCCTAATATAAAAGTAAAATTAGTGAAATTAACGATGTAATAATTATTTAGTCATTGTATTGTTTTTAGCATTTTATAGGCCTTCGTCTCACTATTAATTTTTAATTATTTTACATTTCATGCAAAAGTTATTAAGTTCAATACTTAATTAATTAATTTATTAAGCGCTTAGTTGACACATTTCTATGGGAAATTTTTCAAATAAACCCAAAAAATATTTGTTTGTGAATACGGAGGTTAATATATACATATATAAACAGACAATGCACATTGGGTAATTTTAGCTACGTTTTAGGCCAAAATTAATTTCAGCCAAAGTTTGGACTGATATAGCTGAAACTTGGAATTTAATTCTTTTAATTTATTTTAATTCTGAATAGAAGTTTTTTAAATTAAATAAACTTTTGCATTTTTTAACGCACTAAGGCCCAATAATTGAGTTCTGGATTATATGTCATTTAGCTAATTGCCACTTAAACTTAAGTTACACTTAAATGTAGTTTAATATTTTCAGTGGTAAATTAAAGTACTTATGTACTTCTCAAGAATCGATTATTTTAGTCTCATGCCTTGTTAAAATCATTAAGTTGGTAATCCAGTAGGAAAGTGTTTCCACCAAAAATGCTTAATTCCAAATCCGATTACCTTTTTTTTAAATTTTTGTTCGGTAGATCATCAGGGAACATTTACTCAAAAGTTTCTCAGAACAACTTGAGCTAAACTTTCATTTAAACAAATGAGAGTTTCAACAAATATAAAAGCTTTGTTAGTGCAAAAAACTATTTTTGGCTCAGACTTCAGGTAAAATAATTATGAAAGTGGTCTATAAAGCCGAGATCCCACTATTTTCGCAATGTATGGATTTTTTTCGGCTCACTGAAAAATAGTGATAAATAATATAAAAAAATGGTCTTACTTCTTAATTCATTCCGGAAAAAGTCTTTATAACTTTATTACTAAAACATTATAGTGCAATCATGTACTTATTTTTCAAGTAATTAAGAAATCTTACTCTATTTTACTGAAAATAATTAATAAAATCCGGTTTTGTACAATTAAATAGTTGTATTTAACTATGTTAGTTTTTTATTTCTCTAAAACCATTACGAAAAAAACAAAATGAAATGTTGAAACACTTACAGTCCAATTTCTTTTTCTAACGCTCATTTAAAATGTTTGTTTGCTTGAAATGCTTTTGCAAATTACAAAAAACGCAAAAAAAATCACATTTTTCTAAATTGTTTGCTCCCTTTAGATTTCAATTGTAACAACCACGTCTAAAAGTCTAACTTGCTATTTACAAAAGGATACTTTTTGTTACAATTTTATACATTTGCTCTCTGGTCCGTTTGTATTATGGTTCTTAGTTTTCTTACTTGGTTTCTTCCTTTTGTTAACTTTTTATTTGCTGATTAAAGTTGCTGTTTTTTACTTCATTTATTTCAACTGACTATTTATTTTGTTTTTGTATTTTTATTATTATTATTATTTCTGTGGCTATAAGAGAGGAATAAAATCAGTAAAGACTGATTGAGTTGACCGGAACCGGAAATTTTTGTGTTTTCAGTTCATTGCTTTTTTTCAATTCTATGTATTATTTGATTCATTTTTATTTATTTTTACTTTTGCTCTAAATTAATACATACATATTATATATTATATGTTTCTCTTAAGGGAAAATAATTTTTTTTAGTATTTTATGTGCGGAGCTAAAAATGTATTCTTTCTCAAGTGTTTAAGATGGACGAAAATAAAAATAAAAAATCTTTTTCATTTAGTATGAAATAAATTTTTTATAACTTTTAATAGAGTTAAACTAAATTTTTTTCTTGAGGTTGTAATGAAAACCAAACAATGCCAATAGCCATCAATGGGTGCGTTAGCGGTCGTTCAACTTCATCCGGTGTTAAGACCCCCGTGAGGATAGAAGTTTTGCGTGTATCATTTCGTCAATAAACTAATTTTAATTGATTTTATATAATTTTTGTTAGTTTTCTATAAATATTTAGTTGAGTTTATCTTAAATAACTGGCGCAAAGATCTGCTTCTCCAAAGTATGCACAAAGGTGGCGTTGGCTGAAGTAGTTAGCACGTTGACTACAAAACAGAAGGAACTGGAATCAATCCCCGTATTCAACAGTCATTAAAATAACAATACCATGTATTTTTTGATGTGCATTAGTGTCTTGGTATAACTTTAATTCTAGTAGATATGAATGGTTATGCCAAATAGTTCTTTTGTGTGAAGTATATTTGCCGAGTTAAGGGTTGCTAAAGTGTAGTTGTTTTTGAAATTTGATTTCTTTTAAACTATTGCTTCTAACAAAGTATTAATTTAAAAAGTTGTTTTTAATACGAAGTAATCTGATTTTTTCAATTAAAAAAAATTATATTAGAAATATATTTTTTTAAGTGCGAAAACGGAAGTGACCAATTTGTAATAAAATTTTCATACTTTGAAATGTTTTGTTTTCTTTACTTTTTTTTTTACCAAAATTAGCCTAGGTTGTCCTTATTATACTGTTAAAATTTGATAATGACCAGGGAAACCGCAAATATGCAAGTCCATGTTTTCTCTTGTGTAACGTTTTAATACGTGGACAAGATATTTATCCGTTTGAAAACTTGTTATGAATTTAGGCATGGATTTGATAGTGCATATTATAAAATTATATTATATTATATTAACATTTTACCTTTTAAAGCATGATTGTGTATAAATATGTCAGTCTTACACGCATATTTTTAGCATATTTTCGGATTTTTAGAGCCTAATTTTCGTTTTTAAGGGTATATTTTGTACCTTATATATTATTTTTAATTTAATATGCTTGCAAGCTTATGCACTAGTCAAAATTTTTATTTTTTGCCCTCTTAATCTCATTTCCAATATTTCATGCATATACCAAAACAAGTCACATATTACATATGCATAAAAATTAAAACAAAAAAGAAAGCTGATGATGAAGGTTAAGTGGCCTTCAAAAACAGCTAATTTTTCCGTTCAATTATGTGTTAGTTAAAATTTTTAGAACTAACTTTAAGAAGACCTTTCAGCAATATGATGAATAAAAACAATTCAAATATTCCATTTGCAATAAAGGCTGAGTATATAAAGCAGAAATCTACATCAACTGATACCACGCACATTGGGCCAAACACAAAGAACGCTGATGATGAAGGTGTAGTGGCCTTCGAAAACAACTAGTTGTTCCGTTCTACTACATGTTTGTCAGAAGATTTACAATTAACTATGGTGTTATTTGTTCATTTAAACCATAACTATAATATTCTTTTCTTTTAAACTCTACATTATTTTATATAATTTTCTTTTGTTTTAATCTTCAAGTATCAATAGTGTACATTAATAGTGTAATTATCTCCCTTTAAACTGCTTATAGAAACTTGACATTAAACAATAAATGTTGAATTTTTTTTAACGTTTTTGGTTATTATTTTCTTAATTCACAAAAAGGTATGGCCAAAAATTTATATACTTATACTTCAAATGAATTTCAAAATTCGTAATGCATTTTTGTTCTACTCAAGTTCTTACTTGCGTACAAAGCAATAGGTAGTAAATATCCATATACATAAGTTATATTTCAAACTCTCACACAATAATCATAATTTTCATAATACCTCAGACGCAATGCTTGATATGCTTTAGTTTCGTACTTCAATCTATGAACAACTACATAGTAACTTTCTTCTTTCTATGTAGTAGATATACACACGTAGATATACACACGTATAACTCACATTTCGAAAGAAAATTGAAGATGTTATTTTGTCTACAATTTCTATTTTATGGAACTAGAGAAAAAAAATTAAACCTACTTGGCCTTAACAAAAGTAACAATTGATATACTTCAGAGTTACTTTCAATTATGGCACATCTTTGTTTTAATGCCTATTAAAGTGGCACTTTTTTTAAATTCATAGAAAATTTTCTTTTGCGCAAGAGTAGAAAAGAAAAAAAAACAACTAAAACTGGAAATAATATATGAAAGGCTAGAACTTTTCTGCACTGCTACCACTACTCATTTGATTTGCTTTCTTCTTTTCAATTTTCCAAAAGGGACAAAAGCTCCTAAATCTGCTGAATGGTAGTGTATAAATACAATTGTAACAAGTTAAGAACATCTAGAAATATATTTATGTGTGTCGCTAGATACTCGTATTGTAGAGTTTGTGTGCGTTAAGGATTTAGTTAGTTGTGTTTTTACGTAGAAATGTATGTATGTCTACATTTAGGTACATGCGTCACACATCTTTATATTTTATATAAAAAAGACATGTAAGTTTGTTTGTTAGTTTGCCACTTTTTTGTTCAGACATAATGCCCTTTAACATATCTAGGAGCAATGCACGCAGTGTGTATATTCGTCGTGTTTTTAACCCCCGATAACTTTTTTCCCCGCCGTCGTAAAACTCTAAGATTTAAATTCTAGAATTAAATCATGTCACCTCATATGCGAAGTTCTAAAGTTTTAAAACAAAAGGTTCCTGAGATATAGAGGAGCAAAAAGAGCATATTTTCACTGATCACTCATCAAATTGATGAAGCACTTCCGCTATAGCTAAAGAGCTGAAATTTGGTACACAAGTAGACCTGGGTGAGCAATTAAGTAGAAAAATCTAATAACTCAGAGATTTTATGCAAGAAGGGGCGGGACTAAGCCTATAACAATTAAACTTTGCGCTAGGGAGCTGAAACTTAGTACACAAGTAGAACTATTTGAAAAATCACCTAGGAAAATTTGAAAATCCGAAAATTTTTACCAAGGGTTTAGGGTTACGCCCATAAAGCTCACAATTAAAAACAACTATCTAAGGTGTTTAACTCAAGCGATTTTATTGAAATTTGGCACATTTCTTAGAATAATACAACGCTATAGATAAAAAAAGTCGGTGTTAATACGCCCATACAATTAAAACCTCCCATTTTATGTACTTCCGGTACATACATTTAAATGTACTATTTATGTAATTACTATTATCGGTTTCCAACGAAACTAAACAGGAAAGATAAGCACTAGCCAAAGATTTGGATTAAAAAAAGTAGGCGGAAACACGCCCATAAGAATAAAAAATTTAAATTTGCTTTAGTGAGCTGAAATTTGATAAATGTGTAGTTAGAGAGTAGCAAATAACTAAAAAAATCTGAAAACTCAAAAATTTTACCTAGGAGGGCGGGGCTACGCCCATAACTTTTAGAATTAAAAAAAAACAAATTTATGGCTTTTAACTCAAGCGATTTCATTGAAATTAGGCATACATGTTGCAATAATACAATGCTATAAATGTATGATGAAAAAAGTGGGCGTTAATACGCCCATACCCTTTAAGTCTACTATTTCATATACCTTGGATCAGCACATTTGAATATACTACATATTTGTAGTTGTACATTTACTACTATCCGCTTACAACGAAACTCGAAAAGAAAGATAACTACCAGTCAAAGAAAATCTTGAGATTGAAAAAGTGGGCGGTATCATGCCCATAGGAAGAAAGAATTAAAATTTGCACCAGTAAGCTGAAATTTTATAAAGAAGTAGGTCTAGGTTAGCAACTAACTAGAAAAATCTGAAAACATGACCAGGTGGGTGGGGCTACGCTCATAAGGCTCAGAATTAAAAAATAAAATTAATAACGTTTAACTCAAAGCATTTTATTGAAATTTGGCACACGTGTTGCAATAATGCAAAGTTATAAATTTTCGTTGAACAAAGTGGTTGTTAACACGCCTTTAAAATTGAAGCCTCCTACTTCATGTACTTCAGATAGCATATTTGAATATAACATATATTTATATATTTATTACTATCCGTTCCCAAGGAAACTCGACGGGAAAGATAACTGATGGCTGATGAAAATCTTGAGATTGAAAAAGTGGGCTGTGTCACGGCCATAAGAATAAAGAATTAAAGTTTACGGTAGTTAGCTGAAATTTGATAAATAAGTAAGTCTAGATTAGGAACAGCTAAAAAATCTGAAAACCTGTAAATTATAGCCAGGGGCGGGGGTATGTCCACAAGGCGCAGAATTGAAAAAAAACAAGTCCAATGCATTTAACTCAAGCGATTTTATTGTAATGTGGGTTACATGTTGCAAAAATACAATTTTATAAATGTTCTTTAAACAAAATGGGCGTTAAAACACCAACAAAATTTACCGTCCTATTTCATGTATGTACTTCGGATAATCACATTTAAATATACTATTTATATAATTATTATTAAACGTTTCCAGCAAAGCTCGACAGGGAAGATCTTGAGTATGAAAAAGAGGGCTTGATCATGCCCATAAAAATAAAAAATTAAATTTTCGCTAATGAGGTGAAATTTGATAGACAAATAGGTCTAAGCTAAAAAATACCTAGAAAAATCTTAAAGCCAAAAAAAATATAGCCATAGGGGCCGGGCTACACCCATTAAGTTTACAACTAAAACATGAAATTTAAATCTTTGGTGCAAGCAGTTTTATTGAAATTTGGCATACATGTTTTAATAATGAAAGGCTATAAATTTTCCTTTAACAAAAGCTAATAAAATTTAAGTCTCTTCTTTTATGTACTTCGGTTCAGCAGATTTAAATATAATACTTATGAAGATATTATTGTCCGTTTCAATCGAAACTTGACACGTGTGACAAGCACTGGCCCAAAAATTTTTTCTTTTAAAAAAGTGGTTGGAGCGTAGGTGTAACCACTATAATATTTGGAGCTAGAATTTAAACTATAGAGTTTAAATTCGTTACCCCTTAAGTTAAGGGATGAGTTGCGAAGAGGAAAAATACGAAAGCACTGATTGTTAAATTTGTGCTAACAGATTATCTAGAAATTATATGACATTCTTACGGTTACAAATTTATATAATGCCTGGCATATTTCAGTGATAGGTATTGTACCCAACAAGAACTTGGTCAAAATTGTTATCTCACTACTTTTGATGGCCGAAATTTTGGAAAGGAACTTGGCCTTTTTTCACATTTATGTTTTTGTGAGGATACTTTTATTACTAACACCACGTATAATTTACGTACGAAAATTATACTCTTACCACTAACACTAAATTATACTTATAGCCTTTCGATATTCACGTGCTAAGAGCAGCTTAATGACTAACAGTCTAATTCATAAATACATTATAACAAGGTAATAAGGCGATGACAGGCAAAATACGAAAATATTGTATTCATAAATGAATAATAGCTTATTAGCTGGTTATAAGTTGCTTATTTTTTTTGATTTTTTTATTGTGCCCTCTACCTTACTTTAACCACTTAATAAAGTGACACTTGAATGTTTGTTTACAAATATTTTAATAAATCTGCGCGGATTTTTTTTTTGAGTTTTGATAAAAGTGGTTGAAGTAAAAAAGTGATTTACATAAATAGTAAAAACAATGTTATGTGAGATTTTCTGTGGTTTCTCACTTTTATGTTTCTTTTTTATTCTTATGCATGTCTCCAGAATAATGTTCTTGGGCAAATGTATTAATTTATGTAATTTGGTACATGTATGTATGTATGCATAATTGTACAAAAACAAAAATACATACATATATACATTGTTGAAAATAAAAGAAATCCCATCCATTCATTGGTAAAAAGACAAATAGAATTATAAACATAAGGGCATATGTAAGTACAAGCATACGTATGTTTGTATGGTACTGCATGCTTACATATGTACGTATGTATGTACAATAACATTTTAAAATTAAAATAAAATAGTGATGCATAATCGACCGCTATAAAATAGGTATTTGCCTACCTCTGTACTCAGCCGAATATAAATGTGTTTAAATACAATTTTTTGTAACATATAAACTTTTTATTTGGTTTATTTATTAATCAAAAGTGAAACGCCTACTTTTTAAGTTTTTTTTTAATAACATTTAACGTAATGGTTTACTTTTTTTTCGACTAAAACAGACTACCTAGATAATCGATTCTTCGTTGTATGCATCACTAAACATAAATTGAGAGCGAAAGTGACATGATATTGCCAACATAAAATTACAAAAGAAGCAAAATCGTTTAATAGTTAATTCACTGATATTAATCAGTTATGAATACAAATTTTTATTAGAGCTTAATAAAGCAAAATCTGTTTCATAAGTAATGTACAGATGAAAGCTAAAATAAGGAATTTTTATGAATTAGACCGTAAATATGTATTGTTTACGTTATGCGTCTGTTCAAAAACTATTTAAAAAAAGCACTTGTGGAATTTGGTACCGTTAGGTCGCTGGATCATTGCGTAGAAACAATAATAAAAAACACTACACGTAAAATTTACGTAGGTTAGTATTCTAGGATGAACAAGTAAGAGTGCTATATTCGGCTGTGCCGAATCTTATATACCCTTTACCAAAGTGCGTTTATGTAGTATAGAGATACATACATAAGCACAGAGATATGTAGGTACATATTCATTTTGTGAAAAAATTCATACTTTTTTTCTAGTGCAATTTTTAGGTTTTTGGCATTATGTTTAATTTGGTGCTTTTTAAATTTTGGCGATTTTTTTTCATATAGGCAATTTTTTTTTGTTTTTGGCAATTTTTTCGGTTAATGGCGTTTTTTTAATTTGGCGATTTTTTTCATTTTGACAATTTTTTTTATTTAGGCGATTTTTTTATATTTTATATATTTAATTTTTTTTATTTTTTTAGTTTTGACACTTTTTTCTCGTTTTAGCGTTTTTTCGGTTTTTGGCGTTTTTTTTATTTTGGCGATTTTTCTTCTTTCTGGCAATTTTTTTGATTTTGAAAAAGTTTTTTTCATTTAGGCGATTTTTTTATTTTTTTGCGATTTTTTTTCATATAGGCAATTTGTTTTTTTGTGATTTTTTCGTTTTTTGGCGTTTTTTATTTCTTTTTGGCAATTTTTTAGTTTTGACAGTTTTTTCTCGTTTTGGCGATTTTTTCGGTTTTTGGCGCTTTTTAATTTTGGCGATTTTTTTTTGTTCTGGCGATTTTTTTGATTTTGACTTTTTTTATTTAAGCGATTTTTTTATTTTTTGCCGATTTTTTTCATGTAGGCAATTTTTTTTTTGTTTCTGCGATTTTTTTCGCTTTTTGGCGTTTTTTTATTTTTGGCGATTTATTTTCGATTTGGCGATTTTTTTGATTTTGGCGATTTTTTTTTAATTTTGGCGATTTTTGTTCACATAAGCATTTTTTTTGTTTTGGCGATTTTTGCGGATTTTTGTCATTGTGGGATTTTTTTGGTTTTGACACTTTTTTCTCGTTTTCGCGATTTTTTTCGGTTTTTGGCGCTTTTTTAATTTTGGCGATTTTTTTTCGTTTTGGCGATTTTTTTGATTTTGCCGATTTTTTTCATATAAGCGATTTTTTGAATTTTTGCCGATTTTTTTCATATATGCAGTTTTTTTGATTTGGCGATTTTTTTCGGTTTTTGGCGTTTTTTTTTTTAATTTTGGCGATTTATTTTCGTTTTGGCGATTTTTTTTCATTTAGGCGATTTTTTTTTAATTTTGGCGATTTTTGTTCACATAAGCATTTTTTTGTTTTGGCGATTTTTTTCGGTTTTTGACGTTTTTTTTTTTAATTTTAGCCTTCTTTTAATTTTGGCGATTTTTTTTCATTTTGGCGATTTTTGAAAATTTTTGGCGATTTTGCAATTTTCGGATTTTTTAGTTTGACCGTTTTTGAAAATTTCAAGAGTTTAACTCTTACGGTTTCCAAGATATAGCAATTTTTCAAAATTACATAGTCAAAATTGCATTAACCACCCTTTAATATAAATTTTTTTAATTTTAGTGTTAATTGATGTAATCTATACAAAAATACACTAATTTTACAAATTTCAAGTGTCAATATACATATGTACACACATACATACAATTGTATTAATATACATACAATTGGATTTTAAAAGTTTTCGTCACTCATTTTGGAACACCCTTTAATTTTTAGGTTTTATATATTTGTTGTTGTAGCGACCAAAGTTCTACATATACTGTCCAAATTTCAGACTCGTAGCTCTTACCGTTCTTGAGAAAATAGCCTTCTTCCTAAAACATCAAATATGTTTAATTATTAGGAAAAAAGTTAAAGTTTTCCAACCCTGGAAATGTTTTTTTAATTTGTTAAATTTTTAAAATTTTTTTTTAATTATAAATATCAATTTTATTCATACCGAAGTATAAAATAAGTTAATTTAATAAAAAAGTAATGAAAACTTGTTTTCGGTAGTTATTTTCTATGGGAATATTGAGTATGAGGTTTCCAGCTCTGAAACCGTCTGCTCGATTTTGCTGAATTTCAATAGCAAAATTTTTCGGAAAATTTCTGACACACCAGTCCAAGAACGAAGTCTCTAGCTCTTCTGGGAGCTTGGGAAAACCGATTTCACGTACAGACAGACGGACAGACGGACAGACGGACATCGCTTGTTCGTCTTCCCTATGCATAAGGATCCAGAATATATATACTTTATGTGTCGCTTATTAATATTGTAGAAATTACAAACGGAATGACAAACCTATATATACCCTTTTACCATTTTTTGGTAAAGGGTATAAAAAGCTTTACATATATATCAAATATGTATTCTTAACGTTTTTTCGTAGCTAATTTTTAGAAATCTGCATTATTCTCTGACCCAACGTAGTCAAAAACCGCGCAACACCGGGTACAAAATGCTAGTGTATGTGTATCCGTGGATAGACGTGTATGTATGTGTAAATATTTATTGGTATGTATGTATATTTCTAAGTGTTCAAGTAAAAATATAGAATGAAATATAGACCGAATAAAGAAGTTCTATGTTTCAGCGTTTTGTGAATCTCTTATTAGTTCCCCTTTTTAGTATTTGTATTATAAGTGCAAAATCCTGAATGAAGTCAATTGAAAATACAAACACTATCACAAACAAGTAAGAGTGCTACATTCGGCTGTGTCGAATCTTATATACACTTCTCCGAAGTACGTATGGAGTATATACACTGAGCGAAAAAAGACGTTGCAAAATAAACAACGTTCGTGGTCAACCTGGTACCCTACATTGTGGATTTTTTTTAACCACGCTGGTTGTCAATTTGTTAATGAGCGTGTACAAATTGACAAGAAGTTTTTGTAAAATTTTTTGGGTTTGACAACGCGGGTGTTAAATTGTAAACGAATGTGTTCAAATTGAAAACGCTTTATTTTAAAATCTTACAAATTTGTTGTCGGCTATGTTTTTCTTTTCTTATTATTTGTGTGTTACCGAAAGTGAAAGCAAGCTTGTTTAGGAAATATAGTGAAAATAATTATAATTATCAAGAAAATAATTTGCTGTAGCTTTTAAAAGTTAATGGTGATTTCATGGTGATCAGTGCTTATTATATATTTTAAAATTGTATAGAAAATTATCTAGAAATTATAAAACACCCTTACGATTACAAATTTATATAATGCATACCAAATTGCAGTGATATTTATTGTGCCAAGCACGGACTTGGTCAACATTTTTATCTCACTACTTTTGATGGCCGAAATTTTGGAAAGGAACTTGGCCTTTTTTCACATTTATGTTTTTGTGAGGATCTGACTACTTTTTGGAAAACTTGCTTAATAAAGCTTTTTAAATTTTAAATTTCTAGTCTGTTATAGTTCTATTCATAATGTCTGCGCCAGTTCAAAAGGGCAGAGTTACATAAAATAATGGGTTATAGGGTGATATTTGCACCATTGTGTCATAATAAGGACCGAGTAATTTGCTTAATTTTTAACAGTCATCTAAGTAGTAATATGTAAAATATAGTGTAAATTTTAGTGGGAGTGACTTCGCCTATTTATCTAAAGTCTGCTCAGACGTAGTACTCTTGAAAAAGCAAAATTAAATGCTAGCATGAGTGAAATGTGCATGCAAGGTTTTAATACATTAGCTTGTGTTTTAAATTTATCTAGTTGGTAACTTACCTAAGCCTATTTTTTGTGTGCAAAATTTCAGTTCTCTAGCGTACAATATTTTGATAAAAATTTTATAAACGTGGCCCTACTTCCCTAAATTAACAATCGATGCTTTCAGATTTTTCCTGTTCGTAAATCCTTTAACTTTAATTCCCCCACTTGAAACTTCCACTTGAAACTTCCAGGATTTTGGTTCTTTCTCTAACTTAGATTTATTTGTGTATTGAATTTAAGTTTTCTAGTGCAAATTCTAGCTTGAAATGTTATGGCTGTTAAGCCCTCTTTCCGTCACTTTTTTAAACGCAATATTTTGTTATGAGCAGCGTTCAAATATCATCGTACAATTTTTAAGATGGTAGCCTTTAGTTAAGGCTTCAGCTAAAAGCTTCACTACAAAATTATCGTGGGTCCTGCCACTCCTGGTTAAAATATTTGGATTTTTAGGTTTTTCTATTTGGTTTCTCATCTTGACCTACTTGCGTATCAAACTTCAGCTCTCTAGCGCAATTTAGTTACTTAATTTTTATGGGCGGGAATACGCCCACCTTTTTAAATACATTTTTTTCGCCAGTGCCAATCAAATATGTCAAGTTTCGTTGGTAACGGATATTAATATTTAAATAAATAGTATATTTAAATATGCTGATCCGAAGTACATGAAATAGGAGGTTTGAATTGAATGAGCGTGTTAACTTCCAATTTTTTCAACGAAATTTTATAACTTTGCATTAATCCAACATTTGTGCCAAGTTTCAACGAAATCGCTTGGGATAAATATTTTGAATTTGCTCTTTTAATTGTGCGCTTTATTGAAATAGTCCCGCCCCCTGGTAAAAATCTCCGAGTTTTTAAATTTCTCTAGTTAGTTGCTAATCTAGACCTACTTGTTTATCAACTTTCAGCTAACTAACGTACATTTTATTTATTTTCTTCTTATGGGCGTGATACCGCCCACTTTTTCAATCTCAACACCTTCTGTAGCCGTTAGTTATCTTTTCTGTCGAGTTTCGTTGAAAATGAATAGTAATAAATATATAAATATTCAGCATATTCAAATGTGCTGACCCCAAGTACATGAAATATGAGGCTTAAATTGTATGGGCGTGTTAACGTCCACTTTTTCAACGAAAATTTATAGCCTTGTATTATTGCAACATGTATGCCAAATTTTAACAAAATCGCTTGAGTTTAACGCCTTAGATTTGTTTTTTAAATTCTGAGCCTTATGGGCGCAGCCCCGCCCTCCCAGGTAAAATTTTTGGATCTTTAGATTTTTTTAGTATTTTGCTAATCTATAACTACTCGTTTATAAAATTTCAGCTCACTAGCGCAAATTTTAGTTTTTATTCTTATGGGCATGTTCCCGGCTATTTTTTTAAATCCAATGTTTGCTTTGGCTAGTGTTTATCTTTTCTGTTTAGTTTCGTTGAAAACCGATAATATTAATAACATAAATAGTACATTTAAATTTGCTGACCGGAAGTACATGAAATAGGAGGATTAAACTGTATGGGCGTGTTAAAGCCCACTTTTTTAACAAAGATCTATAGCCTTGTATTATTGTAACATGTGTGCCAAATTTCAATAAAATCACTTGAGTTAAACGCCTTAGATATGTGTTTTTATATCTGAGATTTATGGGCGTAGTCCCGGACCCTTGGTAAAAATTTTAGGGTTTTCAGATTTTTCTAGGTGATTACTCACGAAGTTCTACTTGTGCACCAAAATCCAGCTCCCTAGCGCAGATTTTAATTTTTATAGGCGTAGCCCCGCCCCTCTGCATAAAATTTTTGGGTTTTCAGAATTTTCTAGTTCATCGCTTCCCTAAATCTACTCGTTTACCAAATTTCAGATCTGTAGCTATAGCGGAAGTGCTTCATCAATTTGATGAGTGTGTCAGTGGTCAGTGAGTATGTCTTAAAATATGCACCTTTTGCACCTCCATATCTTAGAAAGCTTTTGTTCTAAAATTTTCAAACTTCGCATATGTGATAACATAGATTTATTCTAATTATGAATAAATTTTAAAATTTTACGACGGCGGGGGAAAAAGTTATCAGACGGGTAGAAACACCTCGAATGGCTTCCTGTAAATATACACACTGAGTGCATTGGCCGGAACTTGGCCTGGCGCACTGCCGTGGGACTAGATACCTTTTTTTAATTAAAAAAAGACACAATTTGTATAATAAATACATATTTGTTTTAAAAGTTTTAGATATTTGTAAAAAACAAAATGCGTTGGATGTGAAAAGGCGTGAAGTGGGCTAGATAACGCCTAGGTTATTCTAATTTGGCTGAATTATATCTTTCGCTGTATTTTTTTATTTATTTTTATATTTAAGGTACTTTTTGTAATAAAAAAAAACCAAAATAATAAAAATTATAGTTATTGTCAGTATTGCTCAATTGTGGGGGATGTATTAATCAATTATGATCAGTCAAACTGAACTAATATTTATACTATCATTGATTAGTAAGTCGTAATTTACACTATGCAAGTCTTATTGCTAAGCAGATTAGTTTGTTAGGAGAGAGAGAGACGAGGGGAAAAGAAACGTTTATGCTCCCCTCGGCTCTCTCTTCGACAAACTAATCAGCTTAGCAATAAGACTTGCGTAGTGTAAATTTCGACTAAGAAGCACTGGAGTGAGCAGTTCTACTATATGTTATATTCATTAGTTAGAGATTGATGCAACATCACACGTACACGAAATTTTCCATCAGATGTTTCATTTTGGCCTTAATAAAGTGATAGAATCTTTTTTCTATGCAATGATGAATATATCCTGCATGACTATCGATCAAATGAGCAGTCAATTGACTGGTAGTGTTCTTGTAGGGAATTCGTGTGGAATTCAAAGAAAAGCTGTTTGCCTGGAAAGGTCCAAAGTCAGCTAGTGTTGCATCTCTTATTAAGTTTTGTACAAATAATTAATATATCATTCCAAAATGTATATGTTTGATACAGCTATTATTTTAATAGTTCATTTGATCATTTAACGTCAACTATCATAATGGAAAAAATTATTTTAGAGTTCAGTTAATTTAAATTGTTGTATGTATGCATATAATTAAATATAAATTATATTAAAACAAGTTTTTAATTTAAATTTATATTCTTATGGGAATGAATTGGGTAAGGAACGAAAATTTATTTTCAAATACGAGTAGACAACGAACTATTTCAAATTAACAACGAAAGGTGTTAGTTAAAACCAGGCTTAAACTAATTTCTGACTCTGATAAACTAAATATACCGTAAACTCTATACTGTCCTGGCAAAAAAAAACAATGAAACATACAAATTAAAAGAAAAATAAAAGATTGTTGAAAAATTACAGACACTGAGTCAAAGAATTCTGAGTACCATAAAGTATATTTTTTTGTCTATCCTTTTTGTTGCAAACTTTTCTGAGTGAGTTCACCAGGTGAAAAAAATAAATACCATGACTGACGTTGGCGAACAGAATGATGAGAGAGACTGGAAATAAAGCCACTTTATAAAATAAAAATGAATTTAAGTGCTCTAAGATGATGAGTGGGCTAAAATAGGAAGTTGAAAAGAAAAAAAATATAACCAAATATGGCAAGAATAAAAATGATAAAAAAAATCAAAACTATGAAACAAAAAGAAAGTAATTTTTTTTCTTAAGCTTTCATTTTATTTGATTGAGTTGAATTGAAATTTAAATTTAGACGATTTCGAAATTTTTGTATTAGTAGATAGTGTTTGTTTATTAAAGAGCTTTCAGAAATAATTTGCACTAACAAAATAAACCCAAAAGTGATTTATAAGCTTAATAATATGACTTTATGGGATTACTTGCTGTTTTAATTTGTATTTTTTATTATTTGGGTCTTTATTTCACATTCATTTTATTATACTTTGCACAATTCTTTGTCATGTATGTATGCTTTGGGCTATAACCATTTAGCCTATTTGTTGCATTTTTTTTGTAACGGCTGTGAAAGTTTAAGTGCTACGAAAATAAAATTAATGTTAATTTGCTTTTAACGCTACTGGTGGTAAATATGTTTTCTGTTCACTTATTGCTTCCGTTTCTCTGCTTTTTCTTTTATCTGTTTGTCTGTTTTTAGTTATGGCAGAGACAATGCTGACTATTTCATTTCATAAATCCATTTCAAGATTTATCTTTTTATTAATAAGGGCTGTTAGCAAGCACACTGATTTCTCGCAATACAAAATATCAAATATATACGTTAAATTGAAAAATCCTTTAAGAAATATACAGTTTTTACAATTAGTTAGATAACTAACTATCTTATATAAAAAATTTCGTTTGGTGAAAGTCAAATAAAAATTTTATAAAAAAAAAATTCAACCGACTTTAAAAATATTAACTTAAAAGCTAAAAATAGTTTTCAGGTAACAAAATCATATTAACTTGACTTTTTACAATGTATGATTAAGAGTTAACGTGAAGTTTAACTGCAAATTATTCATTAGAAACTTGCCGTTAAAGACCATGTTAACTTTTAATTATACATTGTGAAAAGTGCTGAAAATGTGTATTGTTCGAAGGCAGTTACGAGTAATAATAATCCTCACAAAAACATAAATGTGAGAAAAGGCCAAGTTCCTTTCCAAAATTTCGGCCATCAAAAGTAGTGAGATACAAATTTCGACCAAGTTCGTGTTTGGTACAATACCTCCATATCTCCGGATCCTTTCATTGTAAAACTTTCAAACTTCGCAATAAATACATACTTTTCGCTTAATATTTGCTGTTTAGGTTGAAAAGTATTTATTTAATTAATTCTTTTTAATAAGTTAACTTAATTAAAAAGAGTCATTAACATTCTGTTGAAATAAAAGACTCAACTATGATCTTTTTTTCTATAAAATATAGCTATCGACTGAAAAAGTAAAATAAAATTTTAAGAAGAAGAAATAAAACTAGATTTTTATTACATGAATTAAATTAAATGCATATCGCGTAACTTTCGTGCGACGTTTTTCTAGTCCAATCAAAAATCCATTATTCATTATCATTATTCCATGAAAAAGTTAATCTTTTAATGCTTTTTGTAGTTACTGTCTGTTGGTCTATGTCTGTCTATTATAAAGGCTGTGCCAAAATTACGAGTTGCGCGAGATTTGATTTGTCGACAGCTGATAGTTTAGGGTTAGTAAAAATGGCGTTTGAGACGCCAATCACACTGGTCGTCCAAAACCCAGCCATTCAAATGTCGATATCTAAGCAGTGCGTGATAGTGCCTACTTAAGGTAGGCGCCGTGGACAAGAGTTGCATATTTCAAGAAGCTCTCTACAGAGTTTAATCACTAAAGATCTCCATGCTTACAAAATTCAATTAATACAACAACTGAAGCCTGAATTATTGAAGATCAATAAATCGATGGTCATGGGAAAGTTCGACAAACGAAAGTGTATGTGCCTGCAAGGCCATGGGGAGGCATTTGCCGATGTGTTATTCCATAAAAACCCCTATTTTATATACATTATGATTCAGTAAAATATAACAAGCAAAAGACTAAAAACTATTAAAGTAAAATTTTGCATTAATTTTGGGGCACCCTTTATTCATACATAAGGTTCACTTGCAGTTGTCTGTTCAGTCGTATATCTGGATGGATGATGTTACAGATTATTTTCAGCTTAGTTTCTCTTTTATTTACATAATGTGGTGAATGGAAATGCAACTAGAAACATTTAACAGTTTCAATACACAAACACAGACTTTTGCTGACTTTGAAACAATCAACAAATCTCCATGAATATATTCTATTCGTAACACTAATAAAATGGATGAAAACTTTTCCTGTTGCACTATATTCATTTTGAGTGGAGGGAGGGAGTTTTTTCTGTTAGGAAAAGTAAAAACCACTGGAAAAGTTACAAAAGTTTTAGTTTGAACACTTTACTTTGATATTCCAAAGGAGAGTAATATAAATACAGAGTATTCCAATAATGTGTTACATTTTGAATAGTCCGCGATTTAAACAGTTGACATGCCACAACCTATAACTACTTGATAGATGACAAGTATAAACTACGCTCTTAATAAAAGTGAAACAATATTAATTTCAGAAATGCATTAAAATTACTAAAATTCACTACAAAAATGGTGAAAGTTTCCTATTCACGCAAATATACAATAGCTCTTTTGCGTGAAAGGCGTGAAGGCGATCACAATTAGCTACAGAGACTTTTGAAAGATAAGACCTGTGCCAGTAGCCCTAAGTAGATTCAATACCCTAAAGATGGAATTCGTGATGTTCTGAATAAAAAATGTGGGTTTACACGCATAACCGTGGCGTCCCACGGTGGGTTGAATCAGCCCCAAAGTTGCAAATAATTCAGAGAAAGGTGGAAAATTGTTTTTCAATTTTTTTCGGAAAATGTATGCCTTACTGATTACAAAAATATATTTTTGAAAACATTGGAATTTTTTTTTTGATTTTTGTTTTTTATAAAAGAAAATATATGTATGTATTTAGGAATAATTTTTTTCATCAACAACGGCATTGAATTCGAAAAATTTTTTTAAAAATATAAAAGCTGATATTATATCTAGGCCAAGTTCCGGCCAATGCATGTTGCCAAATAAGCAGATTATCTAGGAATTATATAACACCCTTACGATTTCAAATTTATATAATGCACACCATATTGCAGTGATAGGTATTGTACCAAACACGAAATTGGTGAAAATTTTTATCTCACTACTTTTGATGGCCGAAATATTGGAAAGGAACTTGGCCTTTTTTCACGTTTATGTTTTTGTGAGGATGCCTTATTAACACAAACTCTTAGAACAAACAATTCGTAAAATTTTTAGTTCTATTCCACCAAATATTGAAAATACTCTAATTTTGGAACATTTTTAAAAATAACAAACAAAACTTTTTTAACTACGCACTAAAATAAGAACTTAAAATGTGTTGATATCAATTTTTACTATTAGCAAAACGATAAAAAAAAACGTTGTACTTTGACAGCACACTGCAGATTTTGATCGCTAGTGATGCGGTCTTTTATCTATTTTTACTCAACATAAAACTTTATTCGAAAATAATAACTTGAAAATATTAATTAGTAGTGACTTTCGACTTGATTCAAGTCCGCTTGGCTGCTACTGTTTTCCAGTATTAATGACATACAATTAAAAAAACATCCGAATAATTATAATTTAATATGAAAATGCCTGCATTTAATATATTAAAATGAAATCTCTTAGTGGAATATCCTATATAATCGAAAAAAGATTAATGGTTGAAAATCAACATTCAAAAAATTAAAAATAAAACAAAACCGTTAAAAAACAATAAAACAATATTTTTGAGAAAACAGCGTAAAACTTGCAAAGTCAAAAATTACCTTTAAAGAAGGCACGTTGTTATATAACTCTTGAAGTTAAGATATATTATGTGTTCAGTATTTTTATCTAAAACCTCACAAGAAACAGTTTTAACTTCTAGCACTGTAACTTTCCTCTGTGTGGTTCTCTTTTTGTCTGTTTTAAAAAAGTGGCCGCAAAGCAACCTTAAAGTCTAAACACAATGTTTGCGGTGCGGTGCGATTTCTCGTTGCGGTATAGAAAACTAAACATAATACAACGGAATACGGCGCCGGCAATACTTGTCATTGTTTGTTTAAATTTTCGTTAATTTTTTTGTGCATACATTTTTATAACTAAAAACAAAAAATTATTAACATTTTATACATTCGCAGGTATATATCAAATATATATTTTTTTAATTTTTATAATCTATGACAAAAATGTTTGAACTTCAAAATCATGTTTTTTTTACAATAATGTTATGAAAACAGCCAATTATTCAAAAATTACGGCAACATCAGCAAGAGAAAGAGTGTCAAAAATTGAGAGAATAAGAAAGTCCGCAATGAAAATAAAATAGATTTTAATTTTATTCCGTCCCGTCCGTTTTTACTTCAAAATCGTATGAAAAACCGCACCGCAATAAATAATCGTTACATTGTGTTCAGACTCTTAAATGGAGAAATAACGGGTTGAAACGTTTCATGAAAATATTTGCTATAATAAGTTACTGTAAGTCTTTCAATATAGCAAAGCTCAAACTTCAATTTGAAGATCATAAGCAAAACAATATTTTAAATGCTTTTATTTAGAGAATATAAGCATATGAACAACATAAGGTCTGTTCACTTACTTTCGCAGCAGAAACTAGCAACAAGATATTAAGGCACAAATTTACAAAATTACTCTCCCAAATATACAAAAAGTAAATGAATGCAATACTTGTAAAAACTTGGAAGAAAATTTTATTCATATCAGATCCATGAATGGAAATCATACATAATTGTACATTTTCTGATGAACTTTGTTTGATAATATTTGAAATTGTATTTTTTTTTTAGAAATTGAAGTTTAATTTGAAATTCTTTACACAGTTGCATGTATTATTACTATTTTAATGCATTATTCATAATTTTATTAATTTTATTCATTAACAAATACAAAAATTCCACTTTCCATCTCTGATCATACATATATGAGAAACGAGCAAAACTCTTTGCCATTAAAATTTAATTTATGTGGCTTAATGAAAGAAAAACAATAAATTAAGAAAATATGCTTTACATATACATACATACATACGTATACATATTTTTAACAAAGAAAATTAAATTTTTCAGTTTTATTTTTCACATATTTTTGAAATAATTGATTTGACAACAAAACAAACACACAACAGCTGGTTAGATAATTCTTGCAAGTAAAAATTTTACTAGTAATAATTTGTAGGAACTTTTGTCTCTCAATTTTTTTCTCTTTTGACATTCCCCTCTTTTTTGAGTTAATAAACACTTTCCATTAACAATTGCCTTAAATTCGTTAAAAATTTTAGTAAATGAACAAACCTATATTTACATTTAACATTGACATATTATTTTTCTCTCTTTTAAAAAATGTGTCAAATAAGTGTCATTAAACTGGAATGTAACAGACTAAGATGCTCTAATATAAGTTTTTGAATGAGTTTCTGAATTGTCAAACTTAAATTATACTTACCATTTTACAATATTTTGCAAACAATGAAAATATCATTCTCTGAGAATAACTTTAGTAACACCTCAAAGCTGGTATTAACATTAAAACCATAAACAGCTGATTTTCCGTTCACACTAAAATTTTAAGGCTCGTATGCAAGAAAACTTAACAAAGCTTTGCAAAGCAATCTTATGTAAAGTTGTATTCTAAGAAAAATATTATATCAAAATTCTAAAGTAGGAACCCACGTTGGTTAAAACTACTTTAAGTGTATATTTGCAAAATGTTTATTTTGTACCTGAAATATTTTTGTTAATATGTTAACTCATGTTACATCTAAGAGTGCTAGCTTTTAGCTTAAATTTATTATTTTTGTCACCAAATTATCCATCTGATTCGAAATACATTGCAAAATCCATAAAAAATATTAAATTAAATACAATTTTACAAAATGTTTTAGTGATGTACATACAATCAAAATGAATCGAAAAAAGGCGGATAGTCAAATACTCATTTCATTCGAATAAAATAAATTATGATAATTTTTCGTTGTTCATGACATTTTTTACTTTTACTTCATAGAAATGTGTATCTGTTTTCCTACCATGTCAGAAGCTCATATTTTTTTAAATTGTGTTGCTTCACTTCAAGGTAATAAAAAATTATTTAATAAAATAAAAAAATATTTGAATACCCGAATGAAATTGTATTCGATTTTGTACATCATAAGCTGTGAATTGGTTGTTGAACACGGTGGTGTTACCAGTATTTATTATTAAATAATAAAATAATTAAAGTTGTCTTTTGCATATAATTTCTTAACAAAGCAATGCTAGCTTTAAATTGCTTGGCAACTACTATGAACTTTAAGGCTAAAGTAAAATATTTTTTTAATAAGGGCGTAATAAATTTAGGTCTAAACACACATGTTATATAATAAATTTGTTCAAAATAAAACATATCTTGTGAACTTTTTTATATTTTTTATAACATTTATTTGACAAACTGTACAACAGCTGTTTTTGTTTGTATGAAAGACTAAGAAATTATTTTACAATGCGCTCTAAATTTGAAATTATTTCATATTTCGAAAAGGATCATTTTAAAATTATAGAACTACTTATACAAAGTAAGGAATTGCCTTGAAATCAAGCAGATTTTTGAAGAATTTTTTAAGCACAAATTTTTAATGGAATCCGGCAAGTATCGTTCTGTTGCCATTTTGCTTGAATTTTGTGAAGAGATTTGGAGAGTACTTCGTCCTTTTTGTATGAACTTTTGTTCTCTTGATAGGAAAATTGTAAAACGATCTGTAAATTATTCCTTGCTACTCAGATTTCTGCATATGAATGTCAGTGATATCATCTTTTTTTTACCAGAGGTCAAAGAAAATATTTTAGTTCTTTTACGTCCAAGAAATTGCGGAATTTTTTGAAAGTTGTTGCTTTTACGCTTATGTTTAAGTTTAAAATGTTTTAACGTTATCTAACTTGCACGAATATTATAAGGTGCTTCGCGTAATTTTCGCTTGGCAGCAAAGAATTTTTTACAGCGATGACATCATTGCATTTCACAACACATACACATGTACCTAAAACCAGTACCTGTAGTGCGATTCAGTAACTTTTAACGATCAGATAATCCTAATTTTTGTCTATAAATTTTATCGCTCAAAATAACGAATGTGTGATGCTGAAACTTATTTTTAACGATAGGACGCATCTTATATTTTCTGCTGATACATTAACCTACAGCAAATATCGTTAAAAATGTTAAATTTTCGTTATAATTATCTTAACGATGCGATGAACGTTGAAAAAGTTAGTGAAACACACTACTGAATTCAGTTACTTTTATTACGATAATATTATATTATAAATCACACATTTGTCGACTTTGTTTTCAGTAACAAATTTGAACGATATTCGCTGTCGGTTGAAGTAAAAAATTAAATCAAATTGGTCTTTGTGATTTTCGCTTATTTTGGATTTTCTATATAGATGTACCACATGATATAGAATTAAATGCTGATTAAAATACAGCTTAGCGCTATTTTAAAAAATAGATTACAGAATCTTAGTCCCAATTTACACTATGCAAATCTTATTGCTAAGCTGATTAGTTTGTTAGAAGAGAGAGACGAGAGGAATATAAATGGTTCTGTTCTATTCGTCTCTCTTTCTCACAAACTAATCAGCTTAGCAATAAAACGTGCATAGTGTAAATTAGGACTTATTATCGTTGCCACAAACGAGTAAATATGTCGATAAATACTTCGGGTTTCGGTTCGCAAAAAGTTACAGAATCTGGCTACAGGTTTTAAAAAGGTTTTTAGTTGTATATTTTTATATGTGTATATATTTATTTATTGTATCTTAAAAAAAGAAGTAAGAATAAGTATTCAAATCTTAATGCCCTAATTCTGTTGGATATTTATGTCGTCTTATCTATGGACGAAAAAAAGCCAGTAGCCCGTTTCTATAAGTTGCGTTACGCATTATAACGAACGATATAACGAATTTAGTGGTGTAACGAAAGGCGGTATTTCTATAAGTGTGGTGGTATTCGTTTTTGTTATAATTTTCGTTAAAGTTTTCGTTATTATATGTTTAACAGAAAGTGTAGTGATATTTATATATTTGCACATAAGCTTATTTTGTATGATGTAGGAAACTTCATGTATGGAGCGATGCACCATTGTCTTGCTCATCGAGCAAACAAAATCCTGCCCAATATCCCTTAAGTAGGATCTTATATACTTACTTTTTTAAATGAATAATTAAGCAAATCAATACAATACAATATGTTCAAGTAAAATGTACAAGTAGAATTGAAGTAAACAAAACAACTCAGCTGTTACACATAACGAACAGTGTTTCGTTTCCACTGTTTCATACACTTTATAACAACTCCCCACGCTCGTAACGAAAGGTAAGTTTTCTGAGTTGTAGAAACACTTCCAAGCAAAATTTCGTTATGACCCATTCGTTATGAAAAAAATCCTTCGTTATCATACCGAAAAGTTATAGAAACGGGCTGCAGAGTTGTGTTTTTTTTAAATCAATTATTATTTACTGCCTATGCTAGAATGTTCGTGTATATGCTTTTTAATTTTTTCCAATCATTATACCAAACACATTTTTTTTCATATATTTTTCAAACTATTGTATAATATTTTTATTTAATATTTTTGTTTTAAAAACATGGTAATAATAATGGAGCAAAGTCACAGTCAAAACAAAAGTACCAGTATTTTGTACGGGAATACCGGTTCTAATTTCTTAAAGTTTACTTTATTATTACTATGACTATGCGCCAATATTTTTATATTTCATTATCAAAGACAACAACCATTTTTGAAGAAAATAATTTAGAGAATTTTAAAAGGAGTACTCAAATCAATGTCTTAAATCTTCTTACTGAATTAGGTAATAACTCTACATATAATTATTAGGCCCGACCAGTGTCGGTCACAAGCTTAGTTGTTTTAATTCATGATACATAAATGTCGTACAAAACACAAAAATATTTTAAGGAAGTTTCACCTATAATGGGTAGTATGAATAAAAAAAGTATTTGCTTTTACTTAAAAATTTGTTTTAAAAGCCCAAATATGTATGTGTTTTTTGTTTTTTTAAATAAATTTTTGAGTAAAAGGCAAATAATTTTTTTAATTCATACTACCCAATGTGTCTTTTTCTTTAAGCGGATGTGTCTAGTAATGTATATTTTTATTTTATATAAATTGCATAAAAACCGCACTAGGTTTTGCTTTTCGTGGAAAATATTTTGCCATTACTTTTTTTGTGACATGAATCAGCTGGCAACCTGCAGAGTATACTACACTTGTTGAAAAAATATAATTTTAGTCAACTTACACAATATTTTCATCTTTCATTATTATTTTATTGACATTTATTATTATTTATTAAATTCTATTTCCTCAAACAGAACAGAGCATAAAAGTAAAAACAAACTAAACATACAGACTTTCAATTGAACACAAACAAAAGAACTGATTCATAACACCACAGAACGTATAAACTAAGTCTACCTCAAGAGTGATTATTTTCTTCAAGCTGGATTTGTTTAATTTGCAAAATGAAAATTTTAAATTGTATAATTGTCGCTCTACTAATGACAAACTTTAAAACCAGCAATAATTTAACCCTCATTTTCCACATTATTTTTTGAGTGATTTCCATATAAATTTTCTACACGAGTCGCCTGCCTGAGTTGTGTTGGAAACAGGGGGTATAAATAACATATTCTACAAAAAGCCAATTGTATTTTTCGATATAACAAATATATTTTTATTCTACAAAAAACAAATACTTTCAGCATTAAAGTTGTTTTTTTTTCATGTCTAGTATTAATTGTAAATTTTTCCAGTTATCTGAGCAAGCAAGTGTATCATATTACCTCCTACACTTATTATGTTACTCTTCCTTATATGTATTCACTTTATAAAATTAATAGTTTAAATGCAACAGAGCATAAGCATCGTAAACAAACAATTAGCAAGAAATGTTGTTCACTTTGCTATGCTAGCGTAAAATGATTATACATACAAGTCTCAAATATACTAAGAATACACTTTTTAAATAAATAAAATAAAATACAGTGTGTAAAGGCGCCAAGGCAAGCCCATAACAATTAACACCAACTTAAAATTAGCTGAACAAGTATGAAGAAGTGTTTTAATAAGCACATATGTACGTACATACATGTGTGCCTGTAAACGATGCCACGTACTTTAGTGTATACATGTGTATTAGACGTATAACTTTTGCACAGATCTGTGAAAATATGAGCATTTATTAGAGTCAACTTTAAGTAATGATAAGTATTATGCCTGCAACTTTTTGTAGTTGTTAAAAAACACCATGCTTAAAATTGTTTTAAACTCAAATTTAAATCTTCTGTTGAATAGTTCATTAAAAAAATTCCAAACAAAAAATTAAGTAAATTGCAAGATAAGAATCGCTATATGTAAATTATATCCTCACAAAAACATAAATGTGAAAAAAGGCCAAGTTCCTTTCCAAATTTCGGCCATCAAAAGTAGTGAGATACAAATTTTGACCAAGTTCGTGTTTGGTACAATACCTATCACTGCAATAGGTATGCATTATATAAATTTGTAATCGTCAGGGTGACCACTGACCACTGACCACTGACCACTGACACACTCATCAAATTGACGAAGCACTTTTGCTATAGCTAGAAAGCTGAAATTTATTACACGAGTAGATCTAGGTGAGCAATGAACTGGAAAAATCTGAAAACCTGAAAAATTTAACCATGGGGCGGGGTTACGCCCATAAAAACTAAAATTTGCGCTAGTGACCTGAAATTCGGTACACAAGTAGAACTAAGTAAGTATGTACTCACCTGAAAAAATTTGGAAACCCGAACATTTTAAGCAAGGGTGCGGGGCTACGCCCATAATGTTAAGAATTAAAAAACATTTCTATTGCGTTTAACTCAAGCGATTTTATTAAAATTTGGCACACATGTTACAATAATAGAAGGCTCTACATTTTTATTGCAAAAAGTGGGCGTTAACATGCCTATACAATTTAAGCCTCCTTTTTCATATGTTTCGGGTCAGCACATTTAAATGAACTATTTATGTATTTACTATTATCCGTTTCCAACGAAACTAAACAGGAAATATAACTGTTAGCCAAATAAAAATTTGGGGTTAAAAAATGTAGGCGGGAATACGCCCATAAGATTAAAAATTAAAATTTGCGCTAGTGAGCTGAAATTTGATAAAAGAGACGTGATAGATTAGCAAATTACTAGAAAAATCTTAAAACCCAAAAATTTTACCTAGGAGGGCGGGGCTACGCCCATAAGGCTCAGAATTAAAAAAAACAAATTTAAGGCGTTAAACTCAAGCAATTTTATTGAAATTTGGCATATTTGTTGCAATAGTACAAGGGTATAAATTTTCGTTGAAAAAGTGGTCGTTAACACACCCATACAATTTAAGCCTATTATTTCATGTACTTCGGGTCAGCACATTTGAATATACTACATATTTATATATTTATTACCATCCATTTTCAACGAAATTCGACAGGAAAGATAACTAACGGCTACAGCAGGTATTGAGATTGAAAAAGTGGGCGTTATCACACCCATAACAACAAAATAAATAAAATATACGCTACTTAGCTGAAATTTAATAAACAAGTAGGTCTAGATTAGCAACTAACTAGAAAAATCTGAAAACCCGGTGATTTTAACCAGGAAGGCGGAGCTATTCCAATAAAGCACTCATTTAAAAGATCAAACTTAAAATGTTTATCTCAAGCGATTTTATTGAAATTTGGCATAAATGTTGGAATAATGCAAAGTTATAAAATTTCGTTAAAAAAAGTGGAAGTTAAAACGCCCATACAATTTAAACCTCATCAGCAGATTTAAATTAACTATTTATTTAAATATTAATATCCGTTTCCAATGAAACTTGACACGTATGATTGGCACTTGGAAAAAATTTATTTAAAAAAAGTGGGCGGGAATACGCCCATAAGAATTAAATAATAAAATTTTCGCTAGAGAGCTAAAAGTAGGTTAAGATGAGAAACCAAATAAAAAAATCTAAAAACCCAAATATTTTAACCAGGAGTGGCAGAGGCCACGATAACTTTTTTGCTGAAGATTTTAACTGAAGTTTTAAGTAAAAGCTATCATCTTAAAAAGGGTACGATGATAATTGAGCGCTACTCATAACAAAATCTTTAGTTTAAAAAAGTGACGGAGACTGGGGGTAACGGCCATAACATTTCAAGCTAGAACTTGCACTAGAGAGCTTAAGGTCAATACACAAATCAATCTAAGTTAGAGATCACCAAAAAAGATTTAAAATCCTGGAAGTTTAAATTGTGGGCATTGAAACGCACTTCAAGCTCAAAATTAAGAACTTAAGTTAAAAGATTTACGAAGAGGAAAAATCTGAAATCACCGGTTGTTAAATTAGGGAATTAGTGTCACGTTTATAAAATTTTTATGGAAATATTATACGGTAGAGAACTGAAATTTTGCAAAAAAAAAAACAGGCTTAGGTAAGTTACCAACTAGATAAATTTAAAACACAAGCTACTATACTGAAACCTTGCATGCACATTTCACTCATGCTAGCATTTAGTTTTGCGTTTTCTAAAGGACTTTGTCTGAGCAGACTTTACTACACTAAATTTTACACTATATTTTACATATTTCTACTCAGATGACTCTTGAAAAATTAATCAAATTACTCGGTCCTTATTATGACACAATGGTGCACATATCACCTTATAACCCAATATTTTATGTAACTCTGCCTTTTGAACTGGCGCAGACTTTATGAATAGAACTATAACAGACTAGAAAGCTTTATTAAGAAAACCTCCAAAAAAGTAGTCAGATCTTCACAAAAATATAAATGTGAAAAAGGCCAAGTTCCTTTCCAAAATTTCGGCCATCAAAAGTAGTGAGATACAAATTTTGACCAAGTTCGTATTTGGTACAATACCTATCACTGCAATAGGTATTTATTATATAAATTTGTAATTAATAATAAGCAATATATCACAAAGCTTCGTAAGACAAATAAGCGCCCATTACTAAATTAAATTTACATATCAAAGTTGAATGAATATAATACAAACTATTAAGTAAATTTCTTCCTAAATTACTTTTTTATATAAATATAAATAAATTTTCCAGTGTTGGAACCATATGTTTGATTTTTCTTATTTTTAATACACATGTATTTCTTTCTAAAACATTAAATATATTTACGGTCTAATTCATAAAAAATATTTAAGGTTTATTACAAGTTTGTTTGACAAATTTCCAATAGAAATATGTAAAATAAGCGCTTAATAAACCCGAAATATTTTTTATGAATAAGGCAGTTAATTTACAAGCACAAAATAAATTAGGAAAATAATTTGTTTTACTAAGTTACTATTGTATGCCAAAAAAGTATTACATTTTCTAGCTCTGGAGATGTGTCTTTAATTTTTTAAACATTTTATACTAAATATAAAATAAATTTAATTCATAAAGAAAAATAAATTAGAGTGAGGTTATTCTTTATACCACAAAAAGTGCAAATTTCCCAACCATGAAGTCATTCTTTTGGATTTTTCTTCTTTCTTAGACCAATCTATTTCTTTAGAAAGTTAAAAATATGTTTGATTTATAGAGAAAATGAGAACATTAATTTCATTTTGCTACTCTTATATAACAAAATAAAAAAATAGAATTTTCCAACCCTGTAATTATCTCTTCGCATTTTTTGGGTTTTACTAGTTTTAGTCTTACTGAAATGTAAAATTGATTTATTCAACTTACAAAAAATTTAGTTTTAAATAGGGTAGTTTTTACATAGGGCAGAAATCTACATCAGCTGATACCACACACAGTGACCCAAACACAGAAGAACGCTGATGATGAAGGTTTAGTGGCCTTCGAAAACGGCTAGCTGTTCCGTTCAACTATGTGTTGTCAGAATATTTACAACTAACTTTGATGTTATTTGTTCATTAATAATTATCACATGTAACTTGGCTTAAAAAAGTGATACGAACCTTAGCCCGTTCAAATCATATAAGTATATGTATAATAAAAATTTTGATTTATCTGGTTACTAATATATGGCAAAAAAAACGGTTAAAATTTTTAGTTCTGAAATTGTTTCTTAGATTTTCCCATCTTTCAATACCAACCTATTTTGGACCATTTCTTATGCATAAATTTAAGATCAAAGTCTCTAGATTTCTTGGAAGCTCCTGAGAACCGATTTCATGTACAGACGGACTGACAGGCATTTTTGGTAAAGCGTATAAAAATTACATGTAATGATTTGATAATGTAAATTCAGTTCTAAGTACATTTATATTTTTTGTTATAAGCTGGAAAACCAATATGCCTTTATCTACCTATAAGATTCAATGTCTTATAGTGCATAATTATTAGAACAAATAAATTAATAAATTAATCAACATATTAAAGAGAACACTTATTTTTGGATGAATCTTTAGAAAAGGAATTTGAGACTTGACTGACATTTGCTTTTTAAAACAATCGCAAAATTTATTTATTACCCTAATGTACTCATATGAGTTTTTCCCTTATAAGCAAGTATGAATACCATAAAAGAAAAGCTTTCAATATACTAACCAGACATACAGCAACAAGTGGAAGTTTTTATAATTATTTTTACACTCATACGGTACGCACATCCACACTCGCTCTTCTAAGGACTCGCACATTCTAAGTGTTAAGGCCATACCAAACATGTTATGTGTTTAAAATAGTGGTATGATTTTAGGGAGGTCGTATGGTTTTTTCAGACCGGTTTTATAAGTTTTGCTGGTGCCGGTTTTTTCAAATGCCAATTTTTTTCGAGTATCAAGTGAATTTGTTGTTTTTCCTCAAAATTTTTGTTTAAATAAACTTTATTTTTCCGTACACTAAACATGAAAATGAATCCTCTTAATTTCACTACGATGTCCATCCGTCTGTCTATCTGTCTGTCTCTCTGTCACAGGCTGTTTTCTCGAGAACCGTAAGAGCTACTGATATGAATACAGAATATGTAAAACGTTAGCCACTAAAAAAAATACATGATAGTTTAAATTAACGGGTGTTCTAAAGCGAGCATCGAAATACATTGAAATCCTAATGTTATGAAAATTAAGAAGAAAAAGACTATAAAATCAATTTACAAAAAAAAAAACAATCTGTATTGCAAAATAAAAGTAGCGCGTGCATAGTTTGCTTGGTGGCATGTCACAACCACTGTTGCCAGAATTGACGATTTCTCTGCATTTTGACGATTTTCACCTCTCAAAATACACTAGTGACGATTTTAGGTCCAGAAATGACGATTTTTCTAAATTAATAAATTTATAAATTATCTGTTTTAAAAATAAATATATAGTATACATGTGTATGTACGTATGTGAATTCTGATTTCATTTTAAGTTTTTTTAAATTTATTTTTTATTTTAATGGTTTTCATGTTTATAGGGCATTTACACCTGCACAAAATCGATCAGATTTCAATTAAAATCTTTATGAAAATCTATACCGTTTACACCATGTTGTTTGACATTTATCAAGATTTTTTATCCAAAATACAGCCCATCAATCGAAAAATTTCAAAAACTGCGGCCAAACAACTGCACTGTAAACAATTCACATACCTTTTTGAGGAGATCGTAGCTATAATATAAGGTAATATACATATACATATTGTATATGTGTATATTTGTGGAAATTAATAATAGTAATAGTTTTTGTAATAAAACAATTAAAATTTAATATTTTTGATTTGACGTTTTTTGACGATTTTTTAAAATGACTTGGCGATTTTAACGATATCTTGCACAGAAATCTGTAGTTTTTGACGATTTCACCCCTAGAAGTTCTGGCCACAGTGGTCATAACGTCCAAGGACATAATGTCCAAAGCACATTATGGCACTTTGGAAATTTTCTTAAAGTCCATGGACACTATGACATTATAATTATGGATATTATGTCGCTTTTTAATGTGTCCGTAAGTCCACAATTTTAGGAATGAAAAAAAATCTTTATATTTTTAAGAAACAATTTATTTACTGAAAATACAACAAAGTAAGGACTGGCTTCTCGCACAAAAAAATAAGGACTGGCTTTTCGGTCTTTCTCATATCAATGCACAATATTAAGTTTTTGAATATTTCTTATTGAAATATATTCAAACTATTTTCTACAATCTGTCTACAATATGGACATAGAAAGGGCGATTTGTTTATTTTGGATTTCAAATTAAAATTTTGGAAACAGGTAAAACAAAGCTTAGGATGCTTACATGGCATTAAAAGTGTGTTTCTCGGCTCACCAATACAAATTATACATTTTACAACTTCTGTCACCTGGCGTAACACGATTTCACTTTGTTCAATATCTTCTACGTCCTCTTTGTCCTCTCCTTCTATTTCTTCTAATATGTCATCATATTCAACAATATGATTTTCTTCGTTTACAATGGTATTAAGAAAATCTGATTGCGAGATAACTCCTCTATCTAGTTTTTCGGTCAGCTGATGAATTTTACTGTCCTTAGTTTTTTGAACTTTAAGTTTTTTTTTTTTGCAAAATTAATAATTCACCCGCAACCAATTGACTTATGGAAACCGATTGACTAAAATCTTCATTTCGGATAGCTTCAAAAAATTTTATGAATTGTCCGTGCTTTTCTATTTTCTGAGAAAGTTTAGAATTAAAAACTTCTAAGGCACTTGTTGTTCTGACAAGTTCCTTATAAGCAAAAAATCCCCGAGGAGTGACCTGAAAAGGAAATTAATAAACCTTTTTCATTAATTTGAAAAATATTTGAGTATATAAAAATTATAATGATTAATAAATTCAAAACAAAAGTTAAATTCTGAATAAAATATTATTGATTATTGGGAAATGAAAAAGCAAGGAGAAAGGGAGATAATACTACATTTGAAAGTAGAAGTAGATAATTTCATAATTATATCATAATTTTAACTTTCTTATACATATGTACATATACAAAAGCCACAAACCTTTGGCATCCACTGCTTCTCAAAATATTTCACAAAAATTCTGTATGATATCATACACTAAAATTTATGCATTCCATTGCATCATTAGTACTTTATATTTATGAGGGTAGTCAAAAAATTTACAAGTCGGGCAATAATTGCTTTTAAATTTTTATGGACACTATGACACGACAAAAAGTGACATAAGGTCCATTGACATTATGACATTGTGTTAATGGATGTAATGTCCATGGACACTAGGACACATTTTCTTTGTCATTACGTTCATGGACATTATTTCCTTGGACATTTTTTGTTAGTTACAACTTTTTGTATTTTAGCTAACGATATATTAATATTAATAGACGATTAAAGTTTTTAATGTTATTGCTTTTTAATGCAGATTATGCCTATTAAGACTGAAATTTAAAAATTAAAATCTTGGAAAATGTAAACTGCAAACTCTTGAAATTTTTAAAAACGCTTAAACTACAAAATCCCCAAATTAAAGAAATGCTAAAATGCAAAAAACTAAAAGTAATCGAAAACCAAAAAAATTCGCCAAAACATAAAAAAGCGTCAAAACTAAAAAGAAATTGTCACAAACTGAAAAAAACACTCAAAACTATTTTTTTTTAAAGTCAACATCAGGTAAGACATTCGTTTCTTATATAGGTAGTTCAAGCTTAGTATAGCATTACAAATATAGTGGCCGTACGGAACCCCTGGTGTGCGAATTACACTTTACTGAATTTATTTGTTAATTACTAAGCGCAAAGTGATTATTTAAACATTTTAATATTGGGTAGAACCGAAGTACCGGTATTTGAAAAAAGTAGAACAACTGATTTCCCTAATAAGTAGAATGATTGTATGTCTGTACACATATTGTTTATGTTGTTATAAACGATTACATATAATAAAGAAATTATAAAGTTCATTGTAGTTTAAAACAATTTTTTAAGATATTTAAAACAATGCTATTTTTAAGTATCAGAAACTTTTGTACTACTTCATTGACTTTTTCTGATTTAAGGGATTAACAAGGCAGATATAGTTTAAGCAAATACTGTCTTACATTAGTAACTTATAACTGGACTACGAGAAAGTTATAATTTTAAAAAGTACATTAAAAACTTACTTATAAAAGTGAATCCTTATAAACATAATTTTTCAACACAACAACCTTTAGCAAAAAAATTTCTCTTAAAATATACCTTCAAAAAAGAACTTTTGAAGAGAGAATCTTTCGCAAAATGCCTTTTGGAAACAGTGCCACCAGATTAGCGGATTTGTCCCCAAAATGCGGATTTCGCCTCTCATTTGAGGACTTTTAATTTTGAGCTCTAACAACACTTTTCCTTATATTTTACCTTAATACAACATTTACGTTTAACGGGTTTTATTATAATTTAACATATATTTTTAAAATAGCAAAAACACTTAATGAGTTTGATTTGCATGTTTTATACATTAAATACATTCACCACGGCAAGCTACCGACTACAATATGTCAAGGATAGAATACACATGTTTATATGAGAGTGATTCTTTCGAAGACACCAAGGCAACAGGGCGATAGATTGTTGTCTATGCTGATTTTGTCGTAGTAGTCCAATTAAACTAATTTCTATTTCTTTGACTACAATGGGAAAATTCAGTGTTGCTAGTATAATACAAAATGTTGAACGAATGATATCGTACAATTATTTCATATTGTTTAACAGACACAATCTTCAAAAATTGATGTAAAGCATAAATTGGTTAATTTTTATACTTTTACGTTCTATAAGAACATTTTGAAAGAGTATTTTAATTTTTATAAATGCGAAATATTTAAAGGTGACAATACTGAACTTATACTTAAATATGAGGTGCAGATGGTGCTGCTGCCATCTGCAAAATAATTAAGTAGCTGGGTACGAGGCGACAAATGCTTCTAGCGGCATTTGAAGTCGTGTGTTCGTGTAGCCTGCAACATTTCTGCTTTTAAATATATTTTAGATTAGTGGTGCAATCATACTAATTAATGAAGATGGTAATACCACAAAAATAAATATTTAGATACTGTTGCGTTTGAATGAAACAACATAAACTTTAATTTAAACTTCTATTAATTCATTTATTCAATATTTATATAATTCACTTTAAATTCAATAAAATACACGTTAGCTATACTCCACCGCTAATACTCTTATGCCCTTTTTACATTTTTCTCCATCTTAAAATTCGTATGACAGTGATGCCAACACCTCCCCTCATCAGAAAACAAAGTCCTTGAGCTTAAGGGGTGGTCTTCGGTCTCTGGCCGGTCTTCGACTTGTAGTTGGCATATTATCTACAAATTCTTGATCAACTGGTTGCGTCGTTTGCAGTTGCCGATGCACTTGTTGGCTTACATCATCGCATAAAATATCTAAAGGCAGTTCTGCACTTGATTCTTCAACCTCTGGTTGTCTAGGGCGCAATCGCATTTGGTTTGCGTGAGATCTGACAGTCCTATTGGCACCATGTATTAAAACATAATACATTACCTTGCCTATCCGCTCCTTGACTGAACCAGTTGACCATTTATAATTGTTGTTGTGATAGACCTTTACATCAACGGTATCTCCAACTGAAAATTCACGATATTTGGCTTTATGATATGCGTTGAACTGGTTATTTTGAGTTTGCTGACGTTTATCATATAAGTTGTCGCAATGAGCGTTGTTTGGCTTAAGTAAGTCTAGTGGCGTTCTTATTTTATACCCTAACATAAGTTCTGCTGGAGACTTTTGCATGGGTGTGCACTGATTTGGTGTAGTACGGTAAGTGGACAAGAAAACTTGAAGTGCGCCCTGTATGCCTCCTTCCCCTTGATTTTTCTGAAGGGAACGTTTAAGCGTGTCCACAAACCTTTCAGCCTGACCGTTTGACTGTGGGTGATATGGAGCCGTTCGAACGTGGTCGATACCATTCTGCTCACAAAACATCTTGAATTTAACTGAACCAAATTGGGTGCCGTTGTCCGAAACTAAGGTTTGTGGAAGACCAAATCTGGCGAAAACGTTTTCTAGCAATTGAATTGTTTTGGTTGCTGTCGCTGAGGTAGTGGCGATGATTTCTGGCCATTTTGAATATGCATCTATAACCACAAGGAAGTAGGTGCTTTCAATTGGACCAGCATAATCAATATGTATACGTTTCCATGGCCCATCAGGCGTTTTCCAGGATTCGAGAAACGTTTTAGAAGGTGATTTGGCAACACTGGCACACTTGTCGCAATTTTTAACTAAATCCTCGATATGCGTGTCTATGCCAGGCCAAAAAACATAGCCTCTTGCGATTGTTTTCATTCTTTGCATCCCTTGGTGCCCTTTGTGAAGCTGTTGCAATATACGGGTTCTGTACTTACGTGGTATGACTAGACGTTCTCCATACATTAAACAGTCGTTTAAGACGTAAAGGCCAGATCTACGTTTATAGAAACTGCTGGCGTCAGAGTCAACAATTTGCGAAGCGGCGGGCCAACCGCTTTGAACATGTTGTATAATTTTTTGCAAGGAATCTGACTGTTGTGTGGCTCTTTGAATCATGTCATGTGTTACTGGCAATTTACGCAATATGTCATCTTGAACTCGACCAATATCACTTTCTGTATGAATTGAAGCGATGACAAATTCTTCATCTGGTTTGATGTGCTCGTTTATTAAACGTGAAAGTACATCAGCATAGCCAAAACTATTCGTTGACACGTATTCAATATTGAAGTCATACAATTTAAGAGTAAGTGCCCATCTCTGCAATCGGTTCGCTGTATACACTGGGATGCCTTTCTTGGACCCAAAAATCGATAAAAGAGGCTTGTGATCGGTTTGCAGGGTGAATCTGCGGCCAAAAATGTACTTATGAAATTTGGTAACCGCGAATACTAAGGCGAGCGCTTCTTTTTCTATCTGACTGTAGCCCTGCTCGGCCTTTGACAGAGATCTTGAAGCGTGACTGATGGCTTTCATAGAGCTATTGCCGTACCTGTGGTATAGGCATGCTCCAATACCAGCATTGGATGCGTCTGCTGCTACGACGATTTCCGCATCGGGGTCAAAATGCGTGAGGAGAAGATCAGACTTGAGAATCTCCTTGAACTTGCTGAAAGAACGCTGACACTCTGGTGTCCAGTTCCATGTGGCATTTTTTCGGAGAAGTGCGTCCAATGGTCTGCGCAGCTCATGCATTTTACTGACATACTTGCCATAATAGTTTATAGCACCCAGATATGACTGTAGGGTTGCCAGATCAGATGGTGGTGGCATGTTTGTTATTGCCTCAACTTTAGCAGGATCGGGTCGAAAACCATCCTTGTCAATGACCTGGCCAAGATATCGCACGGACCGCATGCCAAATTTACATTTTTCAATTTTAAGCGTAAAACCGAAATCCTTGATTCTTTCAAGAACACGTGTCAGATTTGCATCGTGATTTGCTTCATTAGAGCCTGAGACAATGATGTCGTCCATGTATGTAGCGACACCATCTATATCATCGACCATTGATGACATAATCTGTTGAAATGCTCCCGGAGCTGATTTTATGCCTGGCGGCAAACGGTTGAACGTAAAAAGTCCTCGGTGCGTATTGATGGTGAGGACCTTGCGAGAATCTCTTCTATTTCGACTTGTAGAAAAGCATCGGAAAGGTCCATATGGCTGAAAATCTTACCATTTCCGATTTTTGCAAAAATTGATTCTCTCAGTGGCAGCGGGAATTGGTTTGGTTGGAGCGCCTCATTTAAACCTGTCGAGTAGTCTGCACAGATTCTAACGTTACCCTCTTTCTTTTTGATAACAACGATGGGTGCAGCCCAGTCGGAATATTCAACGGGGGATATAATTCCTAGCCTTTGGAGCCTCTGTAACTCTTCATCTACCAGTGGCAGGACTGCATAAGCCACTGGTCGTTTTGGCTTGAAAACGGGTTTCGCCCCCTCCTTAAGATGAAGTTTAACTTTCGTTTTGGTACACAGCCCCAAATTCCCTTCAAACAATTCGTGGAATCGTGATACAACTCGATGTGTTGTAATGTGCTCTTTTGTGATGTGGTTGCAAACCTCTCGTAGCGGAACGTCCCATAAATTAAATTTTTCTATGAAGTCTATACCGAGAAGGTTTATGTCATCAGCCACATAACATATTCCACTTTTTATAACATTATTTAAGGTAATGTCACAATTAAATTGTCCATTTATATTGAGACGACGCTTGTCCGCATTATGTGCAGTGGATGTCGGTTTTAATAAATCTGGACTGCCAACATGCTCCCACATCGACCTTGATATGATTGTGATGTCTGAACCGCAGTCGATCTGTAGAGTAGCATCAACGCCATTTATTTGCACTGTAACGAATTTGCGTTTTGTTTCCATGCCACATACACTACTAAGAGAAATTTCCTTAACAAAAGCTTTATCACGATTGGATTTATGAGAGATACTTATCTTGTTTGGCTGTTTGTTTGGGAAACAGCCACAATAACCTTCCTTGTGACCAATCCGTGTACATTGCTTACACCTGTGACCTTTGTAGTGACAGTCCTTCATATAGTGCATTCCACCACATGCCCAACATGGTGTGCGCGGTGTATTAGGTGATTTTTCAACTGATTTCACATTTTCTGCTTGGCCTTGATGCGAGTTTGTTGAAACCTTTTTAACTCGTGTCTGTTTTACGGAATTGACGGATACTTTTGATCCGCTAGGCTTTTCAATTAAGTTGGAGTCTGACTTTAAATTTATGACCATCTGGCATTCATAGCTTATCGATTCCCTTGAGTGTGCCATCATTAAGTTTAGACAAAAGGCGTGTTCGAATTTCTTTATCACACGACGACCTCAACCCAAGTATAAAAATCAAGCTCTTGAACTCATCTGATGAAATTTTTGAGAGTTCGAAACTTTCACATAGTTTGTTAACCTTGCTGGCGTACGTAGTAAAATCTTCTATGTCACTTTTCTCCAACTGGAGACACTCGTACCGTCGATGAAACAATGATTTTTGCGGCCCAAACAAATCAATAAGTTTTTGCACAGTTTCATCGAAGGTGAAATCGTTTGTCATTTTTGGCAAAATTAGGTTAGAGTACTTCTCGTAATTTGATGTGTGGATTTTACGCAAAAGTAGTCTGACTTTAGTGGAGTCATCAAGATTTTTGCCATCTTCTTTAAAAAGCTGTTCATACCTCTTGTACCATGATTCAAAGAATACTCCGGACTCTGCATCGTAGCAAAATTCAGCGATTTGGCTTGAGAGATCAAATGTGGTGTTTGAGGTTATGTTTTTTACCTCGTTTTTCTGCACAAGTTGCTGAAGTATTGCGTCATGATTTTGTAGGAGCCTGGTTAATGTTTCAATACATTTTTCGGTCATACTGGAATTTTTCCTGGATTCTTTCTCGTAAGATTTTACGGAAAGTACTTTTGAAAAGAGACGGTGGATGTATTTGAAATTACACGTGGGTTTGAATGTCACAATTAGTTTTTATGTACGTGAAGTTCCTAATTTTTTGAATTTGCAAAATCCTCGTCGCCACAATTATGTTGCGTTTGAATGAAACAACATAAACTTTAATTTAAACTTCTATTAATTCATTTATTCAATATTTATATAATTCACTTTAAATTCAATAAAATACACGTTAGCTATACTCCACCGCTAATACTCTTATGCCCTTTTTACATTTTTCTCCATCTTAAAATTCGTATGACAGTGATGCCAACAGATACATATGTAGCTGCGTATTCGCAGCTGTAGCGAGTTTGAAGTTTAAAGTATTAAACACATTCAACACAGCAAGCTACCGACTACAAAGGGCTCAAGGTTGCTGTCCGTGATACATTTGTCGTTGTTGTTCAAATTAAACTTACTTTTATTTTTGATGGATACAAATCAAAAACAGTGTTGATGAGAACAAATTTTTAATTGCAACACAAAAAAGAAACTTAAAAAGATTTAATTTTAATTACAAAAGTAATTACATTTTTATAAAGTGAAAACCACGATAATTTGCAAAAATGTTAGGAAGCAAAAAAATTCCAAAACCCCGCTTTTATGCAAACTTGGCAAAAAACCGGAAACAACCCCTTAAATGGATCAGATATCGCCAAAGACATTAAAAATAAATTTGGTAAGAACGAAAAAAATCGTAACTTAGGTAAACCAATTTGCGGAAATCTTTTTCGTCATAAATTTGAATTTTCGTTTCATGGATGTTGCATGTTTAATGGGAACAATATGAAATTTATTCTCACCAATGACCGAGATTAATTTTTTGATAAGAGCGTTTGAATTTTTTCTCTCAAATATATTAGTGGCGGCTTGGAGGTTTTGTTCGTGGGTACATCGGATCTGTCGTTGTCATCTTGCAATATTTGAAAACGGTTTTGACGATTTGTAGAGGGTGCGCTGTTATCCGTAGACATCTTTGGAGCAGATGCAATTTTAGTAGAATTTTGGATTCATCCGCGCTTTATTACAGTTATATATCTGTCGATTGCAACCTGGACCTTGAGTTTTGGCCTACTGTTAATAGCTTCGTTTAGTGATGACCACGAGCCCGAAGAGGATGATATCGCTGAGTTAAATGTAGAGGTACTAGGCAACGGTAATGTTAATGAATCAGTAGTTATCATTAGACAAAGCGAGGTTGATCGCTGGCGAAGTAGTGGTTTAGCCGTTAGAAAAATTCTGTCATCGGGTTTTTTATTTTTATTGTCTTCATTAAGGGCTTCAGAACTCACAGTAAGCTTCAAATCAGATTTTTTGTTTTAATTATTTTCATCAAGAGCTTCAGAGTTCACAGTAAAATAGGCCGTTAGAGCTCACTTCACAGTTATTTGTTTTTGAGGTACTCATATAGAGTAGTCCTCAAGGGCACTTTGTTTGTTTTTGTGTTTTTGTTTGGGTTTTTTTTTTTGTTTTTGTTATTTATGACTATGTATGATTAAAGTTATTCAGTGGTGCCAGTCTGTGTAATTAGACAGTGTGTAATTACTACTCACATGTGCAGGCCATGTAGTTAAATTCTTGTATAATCTGTGTGTAATTCTACTTTGGGTTCTATTTTTATTTATTTTTGATTTAATTTTAACTTACACAAAAATGTGTAGTGTAATTTTCTTCAATGTGTAATTGGAGACACAGCCATGTTCAAATTCATTGGCAACACTGTAATCATTTTATTCACATACACACACTAACATTTTTTGCAGCTTGTAAACAAAGCTTGACAATTATATACAATGTATACAGTAACAGGCTGAGCGTGTGCATGTACCTGGTATAATTGCATCATGAGCTGGCCCATACAATACCAATAAATATGCTGGTATTGTGTGTTTGACGATACAAAATATTAAATTTGTTCTCTACTGAGAGTTCATTCATACACATTTTCATCTAAAATAGTTTCGTGTTTTTCGTGTCAATTTTGCTCAACACGAAATAAACCGAACACGCACGAAATCAGATTTTTTGTCAAGAACACTTCATGTTAAGTCGTGCGTGTTCGTGCCACGGAAAAAAACACGACACGCACCCATCTCTACTTTCTACCCAGCAAAAGTTTGGAAGAATTTTGCAAACTTCCATGCAAGATGCTTACCGCATTACTAGGTAGTAGCCACCTAAGGTCATACTTACGAGTATAATCTGATATATAAGAAATTGTTTCTAAAACCGAAAAGAAAGAAAGAAAACTGTAGGAGCTCCACTGTACTCGTACTATCTTCAGTTGTGTGTGCTTGTCTCTCTCTACGTTTTAAAGTTTTATACTTATCGCATGAGGCTTGTTAAAATAATTGTTGCTGTGGTTAGTTTAATATTTCTAATTGTTTTATGTTTATATAGCTTGTTTTCTTCTTAATATTCTTGCTAATGGTTGTTTGTAGTTCATAAAGTGTGAGTATGATGGGATTTTTATTAAAATTTGTTACCAAATTATTATGCTGTTCTTGTTCTTTTGGCATTTTTATTTTTTACTTAATGGTATAATTTACAAACAGATTTTATTTTATGTGGTAATATAAAGTATTTGAAAAATAATAACGTATATTTTGGTAATACATATATTTAATGGTGTTCTTAGATAATTGCTAATATGTTTATTATTAATGGAAAGCATTTATTGGTGTTAATAATATGGATAAAATAAAAATACTGGCAATTATTAGCTATTAAATTTTATAAAAATAAATAAATAAATAATAAATAATAATAACATATATTAAATGCCTTATTCATGAAAAATATTTCAGGTTTATTAAGTGCTTATTTGACATATTTCTATGGGAAATTTGTCAAATAAACCTGTAATAAACCTAAAATATTTTTTTATCAATTAAACCGTAAATTTATAAATAAAATGTTTATATACATTGGCGGTATCCGATGTTTGATGCAAATGCTCGTGCGTACAAAACACGTTTCAGCAAAATTAAATACACACAGTGGACCAACACAGAAGAACGCTGATGATGAAGGTTTAGTGGCCTTCGATGGCCTTCAATGGGTCTGTTGCAAAAATGAATATAAATATACTTAACAGTAACAAACCAAAAAAGTTTGTCTTAAGTAGAACAAAAATAAGCAAATTAACTAACATGTGGATAATTAGTAAAGAATAAACGACAATGGTAAGTCTGTTGTAAATTAGAGATGGTAAATTTGGGCTTTAATTACAAAACACGTTTCAGCAAAATTCAAATACGATGAATCAAAACAATTTGTGTATTCCATTTGCAAGAAAGTTTCGTATATAAGGCAGAAATTTATATCAACTGACACCACACACAGTGGACCAACACAGAAGAACGCTGATGATGAAGGTTTAGTGGCCTCCGAAAACGGCTGGCTGCTCCGTTCAACTATGTGTTGTCAGAATATTTATAACTAACTTTGATGTTATTTGTTCATTAATAATTATCACATGTAATTTGGCTTAAAAAGCGATACGAACTTTAACCCGTTCAAATCATAAATATAGAAACAAATTAAGTTCGAAAAATAATAATTAAAATTAAGAAAATCGTTTTTTAAAAGACTCATTAAAATTTTAAACTGGAGAAAGTTTTATATTGTATTATTAATTGTGATACATTCATATGTTATAAATAAAATGAGCCATATTTGTTAAAAATCATTCCATGAATTCTGAATTTATTCAAACGATTTTCTCAATTTTTTTGAAAAAATTTATTTTTTTTTGTATAAAACTTTCTGAATGTCTCCGAAACTATAAGACTGTTAAAAAATTAATGAGGACGTCATTTAAAGGTCAATTTGATTTCTATCCTTCTGTGTATTTTTTATTTGATCATAGAACTGATTCTCAAGTAAATGCAAACGATGTGATACAGCATCCTCTTTTTTCTTATTAACGGAAAATCTCGAGATACAGAGTCAATTCAAAAATAGTAATTTATAGTCATTGGAGCTCAGTATCATATGCACGAAAATTTACTATCAAAGTACCGACCTCAAAAATTGTGTTGACCTGTGTTATGAATACAAATATTAAAAAACATACTTTCAACCTTAAATTTTTTTTTAAATAATATGCCTTTTAAACCTCAACCAACTTTTTTTACGCGACAAATCCTATTTGTAATTGTTAACTACTGAGAGTGGTTTGCTGGACTAATTTCTTATAGCGCCATATTAGTTAGAAGTATACTTGTCCTCATCGCCTGAGTTCTCCTGTAACCATAAACCCACTCTGTAAATCTGACAAATGAAGGATTGATTTCAAGTTCAGTTGCAGTATAAACCGTATTGCTTCATCAACTAATTTAATAACTTTTTCTTGCGCCCTCTTTGCTTTATTATGATCAACTACAAGTATCTTATCCCCTACTGTAATTAAGCCAGCAGCAGCTTAAAAAGCAGCTATAGCACGTAGACTGACACCATACTTAATACTTTTCAATGCAACATTACCTAATTCTAATGTATTCTAAAGATTTTTCCTTAAGTTGTAGGAGCATCAAAATCATCGTATTAAATCTGCCAAGGTTCTTCATATGCACCAGTCTGCTGTTAATTTTCGCTTGATTGTAGTGCTATTTCTGCCTTCTTTTTTTTTGCTGATATTTTGAAGTTCTTCTTAAGTTATCTTCTTGCCTCTTCTGCTTTTATGTTTGAATTGTCACGGTAAATCTAGAAATCCAATATATCCAACCTTCTCTTAATAAACACTAGTTCTTTGACAAATTCTGAAAAAAAAAACGCAAGAAAAGCAAATCGACACGCACCAACTATTCGTTGATTATAAAGCCGATTTTGACAGCCCGTTGCGAACAAGAGATAAGACTTTGTTGGATGACACTAACTGATTCTAGATCATCAGTGAAAATCGGAAATAGTCTTTCCGAATCTTTTTCCGTCACACGTGGATTCAGGCAAGGTAACGGTTTATCGTGCGACCTTTTCAACATCGCCTTAGAAAAGGTCATACGCGATGAGGCAGTTAATAGAAAAATGGCACAATTTTCACCAAGAGCCACCCACATGCTTTTCGCATATGCTGATGATATTGATGTCATAAGTAGGACATTGCGAGGTGTAACTGCCGCCTTTGCCGGAATTTAGAGGCAGTCCTTGAAAACGGACTTAGCAGGACTTAGTTGCTGGTTTCAATGAACAGAAAGTCTACTAGATTAAATAAAAGTGTTAACGTCAGAAACTATAAGTTTGGTATTGTAGATGAATTTGTATACCTTGGGTCATCCGTTGACAAGAGCAATAACATCAGCCTGGAAGAAGAGTAATAATAGCAAATAGGTGCTACTTTGAGCTAAACAGGCAGTTTAAAAGTAAAGCCCTCTCGAGAATAACGAAATTAACACTCTACTAGACACTTTTATTACCTGTATGGTGCAGAAGCATGGGTAATTGCGCAAGCAGATGAAGCTGTACTTGGCGTTTTTAAGAGAAAAATACTTCGATAAATATATGGACTGGTTTGTGTAAGCGGATACTATCGGCATCGTCCCAACAAAAAAAGAGACTCCAAAAAAGTCATGAAAATGTAGAGTTTGCGATCTGGAGGCAGTGACAATTTCGATTCGATCTAATGATTTTTACAAAGGGATGTCATTGCAAGAAGTTCTCTTTTTCGATTTTTTCATCTAGGAAAAATTTTAAATAGTTACCTATTTTAACAATTCGTTTCTTTTTATACGAATTTAAGCCTGAATTAGTGTTATCATGTAAATTTAATCAAATAACTTTTAAATTTTAGACTAAAATTAGTTCATAAATTTCTTTAAAAAAATAAATTTTTTTTAATTCTGGTTAATATTTTCTAACACTATGGAGGAGTTTCAAGGTTTTGTATGACTACAATAAGCTTCTACATGGTTTTTGCTCACTCCCGGCAAATTAAAAATATCTATTTTTTTTGGAAGCATTGAAAATGTAGTTCCAGTATAATGACTTCCATTTTTTTCACTGGGGTATGAAACATGAACTGTATGAGCTGTCTGCCGACATTGTCATTATTAAGCGTATAAAGTTGCAAAGATTGCGCTGGCTAGGACATGTGCGGATGGATGAAGAAGCTCCAGTGAAAAGAATTTTCGACACCTGAAGGTGACCGCAGAAGAGGACGACCGAAGCTCTGATGGCAAGATCAGGTCCAACAACATCAGATGGACCTAAACGTCAGAAATTGGAGGGAAAGCGCAGAAGACCAAAGCGCTTTTAATGATATTATCTCCTCGGCTTAAGACCCACCTGGGTTGTAAAAAAAGCTATATAAGTCAAGTAAGTAAGTAGAGTATAACTTTTGAATTTAAAACTGGTACCACAACACTTTTCGATAAATATTCTTTGCAACAGTACACCCAAAAAAAGACTGGTTGAAAAATGGTGAGGCCAATAAACACGTACGTTCTGATAAACGCATCGTTTTCAAATCGCATGCGAGTTGCAAATCACCAAACTTGTTTCTACATGTTCTGTAACTCATGCGTTTTGCTTGCGACTTGCCATATTGATTAAGGTCAGCTGTGTGTTAAAATCGTCAGTGTATAAGTAAGCAATGCGAAGACAAAATTAACAAAACAAAAGAACATTTTATAAATTTTAATTTTATAATAAAAATTTTGCGAAACTATTAATATTTTTGATTAAAATGAAAAGAAAACATATTAAATTTCATTAATTAACCATTTTAGTGTTTCTTTAAAGTTATGTTTGTTTCACTTCAGTATACTCTTGTGATTTGAACTCGCCAAAAGTCTTGCGATTGCGAGTTGCACAACACCTCTCTTGATAGTTCAAGTTACAATCGCAAATATTATGCGATTTGCGAGTGTCAGAACATGCCCAAAAATATCATTTGCATAAACTATATTTCAATTCACGCAATCAAATTTTCTACTAATCCAAAAAATAATCCATTTTCATAACCACAAGGGCATAGTTGTGACAATTCTTAAATTGTATGCATCAACCGAGCGTATTTTTTTGTTATGACTAATTCACTTATTGGTTAACACAACCAAATAAAATATTATGAATTGGATTTTAGGACCAACTTTTGGTATTGGCAACAAAAAATTGTCCTTTTACATTAAGGTAAAAATAAACACTTTCTATCAGTTGATACAACTGACTACGAGGTTGAGTTTTCTATCATAGTTAATAGCAGAAAATTAAAAATTAACTATTGTGATTCTCAAAGGTATTATGATTTATGAATTCTCAAATGGTTTTTGAAAGTATGTGCATAAGATAATATGTTTGTGGCTGTTTAAAATATGTGGCTTAAGAAATGCATATAAACATGCTTCACCACCAGAAAATAAATTTCAATTAAAATAAACTTATGACAATATGTCAAATAATAAATTTCTGAAATTATGTATTTTTATTTGCGTCTATTGTTTATTTTTATTTCAGTAAGGAAAGCTAATTATTCCTTCACAGGACCCAATTATGATATTTTTTTTTTAGTAAGTCTGTTGTAAATTAGAGATAGTAAATTTGGGCTTTCATTACAAAACACGTTTCAGCAAATTGGAATACGATGAATCAAAACAATTCACGTATTCCATTTGCAAGAAAGTTTCGTATATAAGGCAGAAATCTACATCAACTGACACCACACAGAGTGGATGTTATTTGTTCATTAATAATTATCACATGTAATTTGGCTTAAAAAAGCGATACGAACTTTAGCCCGTTCAAATAAATCATACATATTGAAACAAATGAAGATCGAAAAATAATAATAATAAATTAATAGCAAGGGCCTGTGGCAAAAATTAAATAAATATACTTAATAGTAAAAAACCAAAAAATTTGTCTTAAGTAGAACAAAAAATAAGCAAATTAAATAACATGTGCATAATTAGTGAAGAATAAACGACAATGGTAAGTCTGTTGTAAATTAGAGATGGTAAATTTGGGATTTCATTACAAAACACGTTTCAGCAAATTGAAATACGATGAATCAAAACAATTCACGTATTCCATTTGCAAGAAAGTTTCGTATATAAGGCAGAAATCTACATCAATTGACACCACACACAGTGGACCAACACAGAAGAACGCTGATGATGAAGGTTTAGTGGCCTTCGAAAACGGCTGTCTGTTTGGTTCAAGTATGTGTTGTCAGAATATTTACAACTAAGTTTGATGTTATTTGTTCATTAATAATTATCACATGTAATTTGGCTTAAAAAAAGCGATACGAACTTTAGCCCGTTCAAATAAATAATTCATATTGAAACAAATGAAGTTCGAAAAATAATAATTAAAAATTAACTTAAATTAATAGCCAGGGCCTGTGGCAAAAATTAAATAAATATACTTAATAGAAAAAAACCAAAAAATTTGTCTTAAGTAGAACAAAAAATAAGCAAATTAACTAATTAATTAAATATTTCATATAGGCACAATTATGATATTGTTTTCGTTATACTAACCATATTTTCGGTAGCACAAATAACTTTTATTTCAAATTCAATACTGTTAACCAATTTTTTGCAGACGTTATATCAGAATTCTATGTAGTTGATGCAACCGCCAAAATTCGATTGGCAACAAATTCGGTTGTCTCAACGAATCTTTTTTCTCTATGTTGCTGATGGATAATTTCGTATACTTTCTTAGCTTTGCACGAAAAGTTGGAAGTTCCATTTTTTAAAATCGAGATTTTTGCATTTTTCTATATATTCAATGTGTTCTTCTATTGATATTTATAACAAAATCGATTTCAAGAAAATAATGAGTCAGGCATTTCTATATTAAGGTAGCGATATGTTATTAACATTAGAGAAGAAAAATAGATAGAAACAATAATAATGAAAAAAAAAAAATCCAGGGATTTCTACATGAAATGTGAAAACATCTCGAATTTGCCAAGTAAACCAATATAATTACCAGTTCTTGTAAAAATATTTGTAAACAGCTGGTCAAAATACAAATTATTAACTCTACTCAATAATTTTTTTTTTTTAAATCGACACGTCCTAATGCTTGGGTTCTCACTAGTATAGTCACTATGGAAGAATCTATGAACTGCTGCTGAATTCAATAGCCTCTTCTGACTATTTCCTACTTACAAATTTGAAAAAAAAATGGTGAGTTGGTGAGATATTTGGCTTAAACGAAGAGGTCATCATTAAAAAACGCCTATTTTGAGGCCTTTGAGTAATAAGACACTTTAAAAAAAAATAATTCTCTACAATCGTCACTTAATTATAACAGTAATAAGTTAATACTATGTTTAGACGATACGTGCTTCGCTCTCTATTCATGCTTCATACCCCAATCATGACCGAATCAACTTGCTTCGCCATACAAAATTATGAGAGCGAATCAAGTAGATTCAATATGAATCTACTTGCGAAGCACGTAAAATTTGTATCTTCTCTAACTTTTATCGCAGTTTATCGCCAGTTTATCTGCACTACCTGTCAAAACAAAATAGAACTGTCAAACAAAACAAGAACAAAATAATAATCAAAAGTAAAAAGTTAATTATTTGAAATAAATAAAATAAAACAAAACACTATAATGGATGGAAAAAAACAAAATTTTATAAATGCTTTCCTGACAAGAAGAACATCTTCAAAGGTAAGAATATTAGAAGATTCTAATATGTGCCTGAACTTCCTGATGGAGCTAAATCAGATGCATTCCCAGCTTTTAGAGCAGCTGCGTCTGCTAAATATTGTTAAATTGTGCCTAACTTCTGAAAGACTCGCTTGGAAACTAGTAAGTTACATAATGCATGCAACTGTGGCATCTTCTCTGACCATATTTCAATTAGAGCCAGCTCACCTGTCTGGTCCCATTTGCTAGCACTTTTTCTTGTTGCTGGATATACAGAAAATAAATATTTCGGTAGGTATTTTTTTCAAAAAGCTTATTATTTATTATCACTTACTTTTTTTGTCCATTAATTTTCAATTAATCAATCACAAAATGGAAACTGTAACTGCAATTTGGTTAATTTTTTTGCTGGAGAGATCTGTCAAATCGAAGCAGTAGATGGGTCATATAAACAGCATGATTCATATACTTGATTCAGGGAGCGAAGCAGGTGATTCAACTCTTCGTCTAAACATAGTATAAAGAAGTTCAATTTTTATGTACGTTAAATCTTTCTTATTTCGAAACCATGTCTTAGAAAACTTTTTAGATGATTTTTTAAAATTAGCCTTTAAGAATACCTCCTGCTAATAATCACTATCTGTGTACGTGCAACAATTGCCTTCAAATGCAGTTAAATGTTTAAAGAGGAGCGAATTCCTTTAAATTTTCATCAAATTTATACAGACAATCAAGACTAAAGAGCAGATAATAAATTTTAACTGTTACATTTAGCAAAAGCAAGATGAGTTTATAATAACTAAAGTTTATTGCAGATATAAACTGAAAAAAAATACGCTAAGAAAATCTAAAACGAACCCAACACCACAGCAGTAACGACAGACATTTTTATAAACTCCAAAATTTACCACCTAATTTTTGTACTTGTTGTTACAGACAAGAGGCGAAGATCAGCACCACATGACATGCTGTTGCATGAAAAGAAATTTAGTTTTTATTGAAAATATACATTTGTATTCGAGTTCATATTGGCAAGAAAAGTACATACATACATATGTACTGTATACCCAGCAAACATTATTTTTTCCGAATTTGCCTATATAATACAATAGAAACTCATCAATCATACCGAAAATTATATAAATGGTTGACAAAAAACAGTAATTCTTTGTCTGAGAAAATTCTTTAAGTATTTAAAGACAAATGTCACAAATAACTTTTGAAAAAATTGTTTTTACAAAAAGTTCAGATGAAGCTTATGCTCTTTTTCGTATGGCTTTAGAGAAAAATATTTTTACTAAAGTCTAAAGGTGAAAGTACATAGCACGCGTTAGTGCTTTTAGCCCGTTTTGTTGTTTTGACAACCATTCTACCAATCAACCGACAATAGAAAATAAAATATTAGAATCATGGAGGATAATCTTATTTAAAAGTTTGAAATGTATGTTAAAGTCCTGCACAAGACCATTTACAAGACATTTCAAGACATGAGATATTTTTCAAATGCTTTACTACAGGGAAATATTCTAAAACAAACGGTAAACAACACTGTTGGCAAGACATTTGTGTCAGTTACTTGTCTTGCCAACATTGTTGTTTAGCGTTTTTTTAGAATATTTCACTGTAGTAAAGCATTTGAAAAATCTCTCATGTCTTGAAAGGTATTATAAATGGTTTTATGCAGGACACTAATGTATTTTTTATTGCATAAAAATGGAATTTAAAATGTTCCAAGTAAAATTTTTATTTTAAAAATAAATAAAAAGCTGATAGAAGAGGCGTTTATAACGCGTGTTTTATAACTTGCAATTTTTTATGCGGTAAAGTTTTCAAACGCATGAATCTCGTCGACGAACTTACGCATGTTATGTATTTCTACCTTAAGGGAAATTAAATTTTCCTTGCACGATATGTAGAGTAGCGTGACATTAAATGATTTAAATTTCAGAAAAAGAATTGAATGTTCTACTTAATGAAGAATTATTATTTATTTATTATTTGCCTGCTAAAGTTTAAATTTTTTTGCTGACGTCACTCATGTCTGGTAAAAAATGTTCACTGGGTATAAACAATCTGTACATGTCTGAATGGGAAAAAAAAGAGATGCTGTGTAGTTTATATACTAAAATATGAAAAATATATTTTTGTGCTTAGTCAGTAGGATGCCAAGATACATTTACTAAATGTATATGAAACTTTTGTAAGTATATAAACATACATACCAAGGCAAAACAAGCAGTTGCTAGTTATCCTTTCGTGTTATTTTTTTCTTATGCCGTTACCAAGGAAATATTTAGCTTTAGATTTAGTTGCTTTTTTTTTGTGAAGTATCCTAGCAAGAGTACTCTGCCGAAAGTTATTCTAATTTTTTTTTAAATTTATTGTTAGATTTTCTTCTAAGTTTTATTTTTTTATTTCAAGACTTTTTTGAATCTTATACAAAGATTTACAATAAGCTGCTAGTTTTGTTAAAATTTTCGATATCAAAGTCAGATTTCTGTATTGAAATTTGGATGATCAGTTTTCTATATAGAATATTCGGTATTTGATACTTTCATATAGCAAGTCTTAAGACATAAAATTTGCTAAATATAAATTCATCAATATTCCCATAAAGAAAATTTGGTAAAAAATTTCTGTACATGAAATTTGGTTGCACAATTTTCTAGAAATTTGTTCACTACGGCTTCTGTACAGCAAAAGTTCTCATAAAGTTTTTTGTATAAAAGATTTACTTATTAAATTTTCTATATAGAAAATTTGACAATCCAATTTTGTCAACTAGTTTTGAATATACAAACAGATAAATTGCATTTTGCAATCTACGAAAACAACGTTAGGTTAGTTTTTCTCTTATGAATTTGCTTCATATGTGTTTCAAGTTAATTCAATATGATTTACAGTAATTTTAAATTTTTATTTTTCTTTTGAAATAATTTTATATCACGTTGACTTAATTTTCCAACACTTTTAAACTAAAATTAAACATCATGTTGAGTTAAAGTTATTTTAAGTTGAAACAACGTGAATTCGATACTGAAATAACAGTAATAACCATGTTCAATCCTAGTTTTTTTAAGTTGAAATAACATGAATCATTTTATTTTATTAAATATTTAACTAATAATAAAACACACAAATACGTGTGTGTATTGGCACAGTCATCAGGAACATGTTTGTGTGTTGTATGCAGTTAGCTTTCCTCAGCCAAGATTTAAGCTTGAACTCATCGTGTTGTACCCCATGCAATTACTGCTATAGTCACACAGATCTTACATATTAAATAGACACATATGGGATAACTATAATCATAAATTATATTTCAATTTAACATGATTTAATTGATGATTTGACATAAAATTTATTTAAAATTAAATTATGGTTTAATTTAAAATTTATTTACTGGTGGTTCAGCTTGGCCTATTAAATTTTAGTTAAAAAAATCTTGTGTCTCGTGACTCCAACTACTGGACAGTAGTAGGAAGTTTTCGCTGGCAATGTGAAGCTTGTCAGCTATTTCAACACCATGAACATCTAAACAAACAACAATAAAACAAGAACAAATCGCAAAAAGTGCAGTGTACCTCTGAACAAACAAAATAAACAAATACAGAAAACTTTTTAATCAATTGTAAAATGTTTTTAATTTTGTAAAGTTGTTTTTGAAATGAGACATCAAATGAAAATGTATCTAAATTTTAGAAAAATAAAGCACGATTCAAATTGTGAAATCTATCTTTCAGAAAATCTGCAGGTTTGTTATGTAATCCGAATCCAGCTGATATGTTTTCGAATTGTAATGTTAATCCTTACAAAAACATAAATGTGAAAAACGGCCAAGTTCCTGTCCAAAATTTCGGCCATTAAAAGTAGTGAGATATAAATTTTGACCAAGCTCTTGTTTGGCACAATACTTATCACTGTAATATGCTATGCATAATAAAAATTTGTAGCCGTAAGAGTGTCATATAATTTCTAGATAATCTGCTAACTTGGCAATATTTTTAACTTTCTAAAAAAGAAGAGAATAATGCATACTTTTTTATTTTTTTATATTGGGAAAAATATTGTCAAGTTAGCAGATTATTTAGAATGGCATTTAAAAAATGAAATTGACTACCAATTTGTCTCACAGCTGTCAATGTCAAGACATTTTGACACACACTATGTGTGATGAAATTGAAATCGATTTATTGAACGTGTGGCTGCAGCGTTATGAAAATTATAAATTTTCCCTTCAAAAGGAAATAATTGTATAAATTTGTTTAGATCCCTTTCGCACATGCAAAGTTTGCTTTTGCAAGATCTTGAGTTTGTAGGTAGAAGGGAGAAAATTGGAGTTAATTATATTCTCAAAGTTGCTTTGTTCTTCGTTTGTTTTTTTCTTTATTACGTATAGTTATTTCGTGGTATGGTGAAAATTTAGCAAAGTAAGTTTTCTGTGTGTATAAGTTAAATAACGTTTTTAAGAATATTAAAAATACTTTGTTAAAGCAAAGTTTGCATATATGCAAAAAGGTCTTGCTTAAATTGAAAATAACTAGGGGAAACTTCCCCAATATGTATTACTCAAATGTATAAACGAACATGATTAGCACTAACACCAAAAAATAAGCTGATGACAGAAGCAGGGTATTAAGAAAAATTTTTTAAGGTTATTCCGAATATAGGAAGCAGCTGGATTTTCGTATTTGGTTGCTGATGTTGCCGGTAGGACAACGACTTAAATTCAAACACATCTCTGCTCAGTTATCAATGCTCAGAGATGTAGAAAATTTTTTATCCACATATGTACATATATACACAAAGAAAATGATTATAATTTTGCAATTTATTTTATAGCTTTACATAAATTCTTCTCGTCATCATAAAGCTTATACTCGTATGTATATTGGAATATTGTAATAATAATGGCTCTGGTGATTATGATGGCTATAACAATGCTGGTTAGCACAAAAACTGTTTTGTTGGTAATATAGCTGATAATAATATTTAAAACAAAAATACAACCAAAGACCATGAAAAGAAAGGATGAAGACAGCAACAGAATGAAGGTACAAACTGGTTTATGAAAAAGCAAAATATCAAATAATGCCAAGCCAGCATTTTAAACATACACCAAGTTTTATTACAAGTACCAGCAAAGATATTATGTGAGTTGGAATCTTATGTGTATGTGCATTGTATGCAATAAAAATAATTTTTTTGAAAAATTGCAGTGCTTGCACATTCTCACCATACAAATATGTTTGTATGAATTAGTGCATAATAATAAAATAAATAAATTAATAAATACATAAAAATTTCCATAAATAAATAAATTTCGATTTTAAATAGTACACCTGATTTATGCACGCAGCAAAAGTTAAGGTGGCCTGCCGGAAAAAAAAATTTTAAAACTAAGATAAAAAATTACACATAATTTAAAGAAAATTTGCATGAAATAATAAAATGTATATTTTATTCAAAATTAAATAAATTATATTCGAGAAAGTAAAAAAAATATACTGTTTGTTAAATGTTTCGGTAAATATTGCCAGCTATTATTAAAGTAATTTTTTTAGAGTGTATATTGTTTGTATTTTAAATTCAGCTTGCTGAAAATCTGGTAATCTAGTACTTGCAAGATTTCGAGCTAAATCTAGTTGCTTTTTGCTAGATTCCTCATACAAAATAAAATCTAATTTGCCAGTAGATGTGTACACAATCTACTAAAATTCTAATATATTTACTTATTTTTTACTACACTCAAAAATAGACATGTTCTATTATTACAAAAAAAGTGTTCTAAATTTAAGTAAACAAAATTTCTAAGTTTAAGTAAATTATTCTAAGTCCAAGTAAATTTTTACAAAAACATAGTAAAAAATTACTTTTTATGAGTAGTTCGTGCCCTTAAATATAGTTCATAATAATACAAACAATTTCATACATTTAAGGAAATATTTACTAAAAATTGGAAAATGATTATAAGTTTAGGGAAATTGTATAATAAGATGTAAAAAAGTGTTTTAAACCTCAGGAAAATATTTACAAGTTTTTAGTAATTTTACTTTATAGTTACTAAAAATTAATAAGAACTCGTTACAAGCTGTCAACGTAAGACATTCGGTTTGAAGCAAGTAGTATATTTATGGGCATTCTGGCACACGTGTATTTTCTCCATAAGGATCATTCTAATTAGAATAGTTATGGACATTCTGGCACACGTGTATTTTCTCCATAAGGATCATTCTAATTAGAATAGTTATGGGCATTCTGGCACACGTGTATTTTCTCCATAAGGAAGGATATTCTAATACATACATATATTCCTACAACAAAGTTAACATCAAATGAGAATATATTTTTCTATTGCTAGCTAGCTAGCATGTATGGTATAGTATACTATTGCTAGCTAGCTAGCATGTATAGTATAGTATACTATTGCTAGCTAGCTAGCATGTATAGTATAGTATACTATTGCTAGCTAGCTAGCATGTATAGTATAGTATACTATTGCTAGCTAGCTAGCATGTATAGTATAGTATACTATTGCTAGCTAGCTAGCATGTATAGTATAGTATACTATTGCTAGCTAGCTAGCATGTATAGTATAGTATACTATTGCTAGCTAGCTAGCATGTATAGTATAGTATACTATTGCTAGCTAGCTAGCATGTATAGTATAGTATACTATTGCTAGCATGTATAGTATAGTATACTATTGCTAGCTAGCTAGCATGTATAGTATAGTATACTATTGCTAGCATGTATAGTATAGTATACTATTGCTAGCTAGCTAGCATGTACAGTATAGTATACTATTGCTAGCTAGCTAGCATGTATAGTATAGTATACTATTGCTAGCTAGCTAGCATGTATAGTATAGTATACTATTGCTAGCTAGCTAGCATGTATAGTATAGTATACTATTGCTAGCTAGCTAGCATGTATAGTATAGTATACTACTGCTAGCTAGCTAGCATGTATAGTATAGTATACTACTGCTAGCTAGCTAGCATGTTTAGTATAGTATACTACTGCTAGCTAGCTAGCATGTATAGTATAGTATACTACTGCTAGCTAGGTAGCATGTATAGTATAGTATACTATTGCTAGCTAGCTAGCATGTATAGTATAGTATACTATTGCTAGCTAGCTAGCATGTATAGTATAGTATACTATTGCTAGCTAGCTAGCATGTATAGTATAGTATACTATTGCTAGCTAGCTAGCATGTATAGTATAGTATACTATTGCTAGCTAGCTAGCATGTATAGTATAGTATACTATTGCTAGCTAGCTAGCATGTATAGTATAGTATACTATTGCTAGCTAGCTAGCATGTATAGTATAGTATACTACTGCTAGCTAGGTAGCATGTATAGTATAGTATACTATTGCTAGCTAGGTAGCATGTATAGTATACTATTGCTAGCTAGCTACCATGTATAGTATACTATTGCTAGCTAGCTAGCCTGTATAGTATACTATTGCAAGCTAGCTAGCCTGTATAGTATACTATTGCTAGCTAGCTAGCCTGTATAGTATACTATTGCTAGCTAGCTAGCCTGTATAGTATACTATTGCTAGCTAGCTAGCCTGTATAGTATACTATTGCTAGCTAGCTAGCCTGTATAGTATACTATTGCTAGCTAGCTAGCCTGTATAGTATACTATTGCTAGCTAGCTAGCCTGTATAGTATACTATTGCTAGCTAGCTAGCCTGTATAGTATACTATTGCTAGCTAGCTAGCATGTATAGTATACTATTGCTAGCTAGCTAGAATGTATAGTATAGTATACTATTGCTAGCTAGCTAGCTAGCATGTATAGTATACTATTGCTAGCTAGCTAGAATGTATAGTATAGTATACTATTGCTAGCTAGCTAGCATGTATAGTATAGTATACTATTGCTAGCTAGCTAGCATGTATAGTATAGTATACTATTGCTAGCTAGCTAGCATGTATAGTATAGTATACTATTGCTAGCTAGCTAGCATGTATAGTATAGTATACTATTGCTAGCTAGCTAGCATGTATAGTATAGTATACTATTGCTAGCTAGCTAGCATGTATAGTATAGTATACTATTGCTAGCTAGCTAGCATGTATAGTATAGTATACTATTGCTAGCTAGCTAGCATGTATAGTATAGTATACTATTGCTAGCTAGCTAGCATGTATAGTATAGTATACTATTGCTAGCTAGCTAGCATGTATAGTATAGTATACTTTTGCTAGCTAGCTAGCATGTATAGTATAGTATACTATTGCTAGCTAGCTAGCATGTATAGTATAGTATACTATTGCTAGCTAGCTAGCATGTATAGTATAGTATACTATTGCTAGCTAGCTAGCATGTATAGTATAGTATACTATTGCTAGCTAGCTAGCATGTATAGTATAGTATACTATTGCTAGCTAGCTAGCATGTATAGTATAGTATACTATTGCTAGCTAGCTAGCATGTATAGTATAGTATACTATTGCTAGCTAGCTAGCATGTATAGTATAGTATACTATTGCTAGCTAGCTAGCATGTATAGTATAGTATACTATTGCTAGCTAGCTAGCATGTATAGTATAGTATACTATTGCTAGCTAGCTAGCATGTATAGTATAGTATACTACTGCTAGCTAGCTAGCATGTATAGTATAGTATACTACTGCTAGCTAGCTAGCATGTATAGTATAGTATAGTATAGTATACTACTGCTAGCTAGCTAGCATGTATAGTATAGTATAGTATACTACTGCTAGCTAGCTAGCATGTATAGTATAGTATACTACTGCTAGCTAGCTAGCATGTATAGTATAGTATACTACTGCTAGCTAGCTAGCATGTATAGTATAGTATACTACTGCTAGCTAGCTAGCATGTATAGTATAGTATACTACTGCTAGCTAGCTAGCATGTATAGTATAGTATACTACTGCTAGCTAGCTAGCATGTATAGTATAGTATACTACTGCTAGCTAGCTAGCATGTATAGTATAGTATACTACTGCTAGCTAGCTAGCATGTATAGTATAGTATACTACTGCTAGCTAGCTAGCATGTATAGTATACTATTGCTAGCTAGCTAGCATGTATAGTATAGTATACTATTGCTAGCTAGCTAGCATGTATAGTATAGTATACTATTGCTAGCTAGCTAGCATGTATAGTATACTATTGCTAGCTAGCTAGCATGTATAGTATACTATTGCTAGCTAGCTAGCATGTATAGTATAGTATACTATTGCTAGCTAGCTAGCATGTATACTATACTATTGCTAGCTAGCTAGCATGTATAGTATAGTATACTATTGCTAGCTAGCTAGCATGTATATTATAGTATACTATTGCTAGCTAGCTAGCATGTATATTATAGTATACTATTGCTAGCTAGCTAGCATGTATAGTATAGTATACTATTGCTAGCTAGCTAGCATGTATATTATAGTATACTATTGCTAGCTAGCTAGCATGTATAGTATAGTATACTATTGCTAGCTAGCTAGCATGTATATTATAGTATACTATTGCTAGCTAGCTAGCATGTATAGTATAGTATACTATTGCTAGCTAGCTAGCATGTATATTATAGTATACTATTGCTAGCTAGCTAGCATGTATAGTATAGTATACTATTGCTAGCTAGCTAGCATGTATAGTATAGTATACTATTGCTAGCTAGCTAGCATGTATAGTATAGTATACTATTGCTAGCTAGCTAGCATGTATAGTATAGTATACTATTGCTAGCTAGCTAGCATGTATAGTATAGTATACTATTGCTAGCTAGCTAGCATGTATAGTATAGTATACTATTGCTAGCTAGCTAGCATGTATAGTATAGTATACTATTGCTAGCTAGCTAGCATGTATAGTATAGTATACTATTGCTAGCTAGCTAGCATGTATAGTATAGTATACTATTGCTAGCTAGCTAGCATGTATAGTATAGTATACTATTGCTAGCTAGCTAGCATGTATAGTATAGTATACTATTGCTAGCTAGCTAGCATGTATAGTATAGTATACTATTGCTAGCTAGCTAGCATGTATAGTATAGTATACTATTGCTAGCTAGCTAGCATGTATAGTATAGTATACTATTGCTAGCTAGCTAGCATGTATAGTATAGTATACTATTGCTAGCTAGCTAGCATGTATAGTATAGTATACTATTGCTAGCTAGCTAGCATGTATAGTATAGTATACTATTGCTAGCTAGCTAGCATGTATAGTATAGTATACTATTGCTAGCTAGCTAGCATGTATAGTATAGTATACTATTGCTAGCTAGCTAGCATGTATAGTATAGTATACTATTGCTAGCTAGCTAGCATGTATAGTATAGTATACTATTGCTAGCTAGCTAGCATGTATAGTATAGTATACTATTGCTAGCTAGCTAGCATGTATAGTATAGTATACTATTGCTAGCTAGCTAGCATGTATAGTATAGTATACTATTGCTAGCTAGCTAGCATGTATAGTATAGTATACTATTGCTAGCTAGCTAGCATGTATAGTATAGTATACTATTGCTAGCTAGCTAGCATGTATAGTATAGTATACTATTGCTAGCTAGCTAGCATGTATAGTATAGTATACTACTGCTAGCTAGCTAGCATGTATAGTATAGTATACTATTGCTAGCTAGCTAGCATGTATAGTATAGTATACTATTGCTAGCTAGCTAGCATGTATAGTATAGTATACTATTGCTAGCTAGCTAGCATGTATAGTATAGTTTACTATTGCTAGCTAGCTAGCATGTATAGTATAGTATACTATTGCTAGCTAGCTAGCATGTATAGTATAGTTTACTATTGCTAGCTAGCTAGCATGTATAGTATAGTATACTATTGCTAGCTAGCTAGCATTTATAGTATAGTATACTATTGCTAGCTAGCTAGCATGTATAGTATAGTATACTATTGCTAGCTAGCTAGCATGTATAGTATAGTATACTATTGCTAGCTAGCTAGCATGTATAGTATAGTATACTATTGCTAGCTAGCTAGCATTTATAGTATAGTATACTATTGCTAGCTAGCTAGCATGTATAGTATAGTATACTATTGCTAGCTAGCTAGCATGTATAGTATAGTATACTATTGCTAGCTAGCTAGCATGTATAGTATAGTATACTATTGCTAGCTAGCTAGCATGTATAGTATAGTATACTATTGCTAGCTAGCTGGCATGTATAGTATAGTATACTATTGCTAGCTAGCTAGCATTTATATTATAGTATACTATTGCTAGCTAGCTAGCATGTATAGTATAGTATACTATTGCTAGCTAGCTAGCATTTATAGTATAGTATACTATTGCTAGCTAGCTAGCATGTATAGTATAGTATACTATTGCTAGCTAGCTAGCATGTATAGTATAGTATACTATTGCTAGCTAGCTAGCATGTATAGTATAGTATACTATTGCTAGCTAGCTAGCATGTATAGTATAGTATACTATTGCTAGCTAGCTAGCATGTATAGTATAGTATACTATTGCTAGCTAGCTAGCATGTATAGTATAGTATACTATTGCTAGCTAGCTAGCATGTATAGTATAGTATACTATTGCTAGCTAGCGAGCATGTATAGTATAGTATACTATTGCTAGCTAGCGAGCATGTATAGTATAGTATACTATTGCTAGCTAGCGAGCATGTATAGTATAGTATACTATTGCTAGCTAGCGAGCATGTATAGTATAGTATACTATTGCTAGCTAGCTAGCATTTATAGTATAGTATACTATTGCTAGCTAGCTAGCATGTATAGTATAGTATACTATTGCTAGCTAGCTAGCATTTATAGTATAGTATACTATTGCTAGCTAGCTAGCATGTATAGTATAGTATACTATTGCTAGCTAGCTAGCATGTATAGTATAGTATACTATTGCTAGCTAGCTAGCATTTATAGTATAGTATACTATTGCTAGCTAGCTAGCATGTATAGTATAGTATACTATTGCTAGCTAGCTAGCATGTATAGTATAGTATACTATTGCTAGCTAGCTAGCATGTATAGTATAGTATACTATTGCTAGCTAGCTAGCATGTATAGTATAGTATACTATTGCTAGCTAGCTAGCATGTATAGTATAGTATACTATTGCTAGCTAGCTAGCATGTATAGTATAGTATACTATTGCTAGCTAGCTAGCATGTATAGTATAGTATACTATTGCTAGCTAGCTAGCTTTTATAGTATAGTATACTATTGCTAGCTAGCTAGCATGTATAGTATAGTATACTATTGCTAGCTAGCTAGCATGTATAGTATAGTATACTATTGCTAGCTAGCTAGCATGTATAGTATAGTATACTATTGCTAGCTAGCTAGCATGTATAGTATAGTATACTATTGCTAGCTAGCTAGCATGTATAGTATAGTATACTATTGCTAGCTAGCTAGCATGTATAGTATAGTATACTATTGCTAGCTAGCTAGCATGTATAGTATAGTATACTATTGCTAGCTAGCTAGCATGTATAGTATAGTATACTATTGCTAGCTAGCTAGCATGTATAGTATAGTATACTATTGCTAGCTAGCTAGCATGTATAGTATAGTATACTATTGCTAGCTAGCTAGCATGTATAGTATAGTATACTATTGCTAGCTAGCTAGCATGTATAGTATAGTATACTATTGCTAGCTAGCTAGCATGTATAGTATAGTATACTATTGCTAGCTAGCTAGCATGTATAGTATAGTATACTATTGCTAGCTAGCATGTATAGTATAGTATACTATTGCTATCTAGCTAGCATGTATAGTATAGTATACTATTGCTATCTAGCTAGCATGTATAGGATAGTATAGTATAGTATACTATTGCTAGCTAGCTAGCATGTATAGTATAGTATACTATTGCTAGCTAGCTAGCATGTATAGTATAGTATACTATTGCTAGCTAGCTAGCATGTATAGTATAGTATACTATTGCTAGCTAGCTAGCATGTATAGTATAGTATACTATTGCTAGCTAGCTAGCATGTATAGTATAGTATACTATTGCTAGCTAGCTAGCATGTATAGTATAGTATACTATTGCTAGCTAGCTAGCATGTATAGTATAGTATACTATTGCTAGCTAGCTAGCATGTATAGTATAGTATACTATTGCTAGCTAGCTAGCATGTATAGTATAGTATACTATTGCTAGCTAGCTAGCATGTATAGTATAGTATACTATTGCTAGCTAGCTAGCATGTATAGTATAGTATACTATTGCTAGCTAGCTAGCATGTATAGTATAGTATACTATTGCTAGCTAGCTAGCGTTTATAGTATACTATTGCTAGCTAGCTAGCATGTATAGTATAGTATACTATTGCTAGCTAGCTAGCATGTATAGTATAGTATACTATTGCTAGCTAGCTAGCATTTATAGTATAGTATACTATTGCTAGCTAGCTAGCATTTATAGTATAGTATACTATTGCTAGCTAGCTAGCATGTATAGTATAGTATACTATTGCTAGCTAGCTAGCATTTATAGTATAGTATACTATTGCTAGCTAGCTAGCATGTATAGTATAGTATACTATTGCTAGCTAGCTAGCATGTATAGTATAGTATACTATTGCTAGCTAGCTAGCATTTATAGTATACTATTGCTAGCTAGCTAGCATGTATAGTATAGTATACTATTGCTAGCTAGCTAGCATGTATAGTATAGTATACTATTGCTAGCTAGCATGTATAGTATAGTATACTATTGCTAGCTAGCTAGCATTTATAGTATACTATTGCTAGCTAGCTAGCATGTATAGTATAGTACACTATTGCTAGCTAGCTAGCATGTATAGTATAGTATACTATTGCTAGCTAGCTAGCATGTATAGTATAGTATACTATTGCTAGCTAGCTAGCATGTATAGTATAGTATACTATTGCTAGCTAGATAGCATGTATAGTATAGTATACTATTGCTAGTTAGCTAGCATTTATAGTATACTATTGCTAGCTAGCTAGCATTTATAGTATACTATTGCTAGCTAGCTAGCATGTATAGTATACTATTGCTAGCTAGCTAGCATGTATAGTATAGTATACTATTGCTAGCTAGCTAGCATGTATAGTATAGTATACTATTGCTAGCTAGCTAGCATGTATAGTATACTATTGCTAGCTAGCTAGCATGTATAGTACACTATTGCTAGCTAGCTAGCATGTATAGCATACTATTGCTAGCTAGCTAGCATGTATAGCATACTATTGCTAGCTAGCTAGCATGTATAGTACACTATTGCTAGCTAGCTAGCATGTATAGTATACTATTGCTAGCTAGCTAGCATGTATAGTATAGTATACTATTGCTAGCTAGCTGGCATGTATAGTATAGTATACTATTGCTAGCTAGCTGGCATGTATAGTATAGTATACTATTGCTAGCTAGCTAGCATGTATAGTATAGTATACTATTGCTAGCTAGCTAGCATGTATAGTATAGTATACTATTGCTAGCTAGCTAGCATGTATAGTATAGTATACTATTGCTAGCAATAGTATACTATACTATACATGTATAGCATAGTATACTATTGCTAGCTAGCTAGCATGTATAGTATAGTATACTATTGCTAGCAATAGTATACTATACTATACATGTATAGCATAGTATACTATTGCTAGCTAGCTAGCATGTATAGTATAGTATACTATTGTAAGCTAGCTAGCATGTATAGTATAGTATACTATTGCTAGCTAGCTAGCATGTATAGTATACTATCGCTAGCTAGCTAGCATGTATAGTATAGTATACTATTGCTAGCCAGCTAGCATGTATAGTATAGTATACTATTGCTAGCTAGCTAGCATGTATAGTATACTATTGCTAGCTAGCTAGCATGTATAGTATAATATACTATTGCTAGCTAGCTAGCATGTATAGTATACTATTGCTAGCTAGCTAGCATGTATAGTATAGTATACTATTGCTAGCTAGCTAGCATGTATAGTATACTATTGCTAGCTAGCTAGCATGTATAGTATAGTATACTATTACTAGCTAGCTAGCATGTATAGTATACTATTGCTAGCTAGCTAGCATGTATAGTATAGTATACTATTACTAGCTAGCTAGCATGTATAGTATACTATTGCTAGCTAGCTAGCATGTATAGTATACTATTGCTAGCTAGCTAGCATGTATATTATAGTATACTAGTAGCAATAGTATACTATACTATACATGCTAGCTAGCTAGCTACTAGTATACTATAATATACATGCTAGCTAGCTAGCAATAGTATACTATACTATACATGCTAGCTAGCTAGCAATAGTATACTATACTATACATGCTAGCTAGCTAGCAATAGTATACTATACTATACATGCTAGCTAGCTAGCAATAGTATACTATACTATACATGCTAGCTAGCTAGCAAGAGTATACTATGCTATACATGCTAGCTAGCTAGCAATAGTATACTATGCTATACATGCTAGCTAGCTAGCAATAGTATACTATGCTATACATGCTAGCTAGCTAGCAATAGTATACTATGCTATACATGTATAGTATAGTATACTATTGCTAGCAATAGTATACTATACTATACATGCTAGCTAGCTAGCAATAGTATACTATACTATACATGCTAGCTAGCTAGCAATAGTATACTATACTATACATGCTAGCTAGCTAGCAAGAGTATACTATACTATACATGCTAGCTAGCTAGCAAGAGTATACTATGCTATACATGCTAGCTAGCTAGCAAGAGTATACTATACTATACATGCTAGCTAGCTAGCAAGAGTATACTATGCTATACATGCTAGCTAGCTAGCAAGAGTATACTATACTATACATGCTAGCTAGCTAGCAAGAGTATACTATACTATACATGCTAGCTAGCTAGCAAGAGTATACTATACTATACATGCTAGCTAGCTAGCAAGAGTATACTATACTATACATGCTAGCTAGCTAGCAAGAGTATACTATACTATACATGCTAGCTAGCTAGCAATAGTATACTATACTATACATGCTAGCTAGCTAGCAATAGTATACTATACTATACATGCTAGCTACCTAGCAATAGTATACTATACATGCTAGCTAGCTAGCAATAGTATACTATACTATACATGCTAGCTACCTAGCAATAGTATACTATAGTATACATGCTAGCTAGCTAGCAATAGTATACTATACTATACATGCTAGCTACCTAGCAATAGTATACTATAGTATACATGCTAGCTAGCTAGCAATAGTATACTATACTATACATGCTAGCTACCTAGCAATAGTATACTATAGTATACATGCTAGCTAGCTAGCAATAGTATACTATACTAAACATGCTAGCTACCTAGCAATAGTATACTATAGTATACATGCTAGCTAGCTAGCAATAGTATACTATACTAAACATGCTAGCTACCTAGCAATAGTATACTATAGTATACATGCTAGCTAGCTAGCAATAGTATACTATACTAAACATGCTAGCTACCTAGCAATAGTATACTATACTATACATGCTAGCTAGCTAGCAATAGTATACTATACTAAACATGCTAGCTACCTAGCAATAGTATACTATACTATACATGCTAGCTAGCTAGCAATAGTATACTATACTAAACATGCTAGCTACCTAGCAATAGTATACTATACTATACATGCTAGCTAGCTAGCAATAGTATACTATACTAAACATGCTAGCTAGCTAGCAATAGTATACTATACTATACATGCTAGCTAGCTAGCAATAGTATACTATACTAAACATGCTAGCTAGCTAGCAATAGTATACTATACTATACATGTTAGCTAGCTAGCAATAGTATACTATACTATACATGTTAGCTAGCTAGCAATAGTATACTATACTATACATGTTAGCTAGCTAGCAATAGTATACTATACTAAACATGCTAGCTAGCTAGCAATAGTATACTATACTATACATGCTAGCTAGCTAGCAATAGTATACTATACTATACATGCTAGCTAGCTAGCAATAGTATACTATACTATACATGCTAGCTAGCTAGCAATAGTATACTATACTATACATGCTAGCTAGCTAGCAATAGTATACTATACTATACATGCTAGCTAGCTAGCAATAGTATACTATACTATACATGCTAGCTAGCTAGCAATAGTATACTATACTATACATGCTAGCTAGCTAGCAATAGTATACTATACTATACATGCTAGCTAGCTAGCAATAGTATACTATACTATACATGCTAGCTAGCTAGCAATAGTATACTATACTATACATGCTAGCTAGCTAGCAATAGTATACTATACTATACATGCTAGCTAGCTAGCAATAGTATACTATACTATACATGCTAGCTAGCTAGCAATAGTATACTATACTATACATGCTAGCTAGCTAGCAATAGTATACTATACTATACATGCTAGCTAGCTAGCAATAGTATACTATACTATACATGCTAGCTAGCTAGCAATAGTATACTATACTATACATGCTAGCTAGCTAGCAATAGTATACTATACTATACATGCTAGCTAGCTAGCAATAGTATACTATACTATACATGCTAGCTAGCTAGCAATAGTATACTATACTATACATGCTAGCTAGCTAGCAATAGTATACTATACTATACATGCTAGCTAGCTAGCAATAGTATACTATACTATACATGCTAGCTAGCTAGCAATAGTATACTATACTATACATGCTAGCTAGCTAGCAATAGTATACTATACTATACATGCTAGCTAGCTCGCAATAGTATACTATACTATACATGCTAGCTAGCTAGCAATAGTATACTATACTATACATGCTAGCTAGCTAGCAATAGTATACTATACTATACATGCTAGCTAGCTAGCAATAGTATACTATACTATACATGCTAGCTAGCTAGCAATAGTATACTATACTATAAATGCTTGCTAGCTAGCAATAGTATACTATACTATACATGCTAGCTAGCTAGCAATAGTATACTATACTATAAATGCTAGCTAGCTAGCAATAGTATACTATACTATACATGCTAGCTAGCTAGCAATAGTATACTATACTATAAATGCTAGCTAGCTAGCAATAGTATACTATACTATAAATGCTAGCTAGCTAGCAATAGTATACTATACTATAAATGCTAGCTAGCTAGCAATAGTATACTATACTATACATGCTAGCTAGCTAGCAATAGTATACTATACTATAAATGCTAGCTAGCTAGCAATAGTATACTATACTATACATGCTAGCTAGCTAGCAATAGTATACTATACTATAAATGCTAGCTAGCTAGCAATAGTATACTATACTATACATGCTAGGTAGCTAGCAATAGTATACTATACTATACATGCTAGCTAGCTAGCAATAGTATACTATACTATACATGCTAGCTAGCTAGCAATAGTGTACTATACTATACATGCTAGCTAGCTAGCAATAGTGTACTATACTATACATGCTAGCTAGCTAGCAATAGTATACTATACATGCTAGCTAGGTAGCAATAGTATACTATACATGCTAGCTAGCTAGCAATAGTATACTATACATGCTAGCTAGCTAGCAATAGTATACTATACTATACATGCTAGGTAGCTAGCAATAGTATGTTATACTATACATGCTAGGTAGCTAGCAATAGTATGTTATACTATACATGCTAGCTAGGTAGCAATAGTATACTATACTATACATGCTAGGTAGCTAGCAATAGTATGCTATACTATACATGCTAGCTAGGTAGCAATAGTATACTATACTATACATGCTAGGTAGCTAGCAATAGTATGCTATACTATACATGCTAGCTAGCTAGCAATAGTATGCTATACTATACATGCTAGCTAGCTAGCAATAGTATACTATACATGCTAGCTAGCTAGCAATAGTATACTATACATGCTAGCTAGCTAGCAATAGTATACTATACATGCTAGCTAGCTAGCAATAGTATACTATACATGCTAGCTAGCTAGCAATAGTATACTATACATGCTAGCTAGCTAGCAATAGTATACTATACATGCTAGCTAGCTAGCAATAGTATACTATACATGCTAGCTAGCTAGCAATAGTATACTATACATGCTAGCTAGCTAGCAATAGTATACTATACATGCTAGCTAGCTAGCAATAGTATACTATACATGCTAGCTAGCTAGCAATAGTATACTATACATGCTAGCTAGCTAGCAATAGTATACTATACATGCTAGCTAGCTAGCAATAGTATACTATACATGCTAGCTAGCTAGCAATAGTATACTATACATGCTAGCTAGCTAGCAATAGTATACTATACATGCTAGCTAGCTAGCAATAGTATACTATACATGCTAGCTAGCTAGCAATAGTATACTATACATGCTAGCTATCTAGCAATAGTGTACTATACATGCTAGCTAGCTAGCAATAGTATACTATACATGCTAGTTAGGTAGCAATAGTATACTATACATGCTAGCTAGCTAGAAATAGTATACTATACATGCTAGCTAGCTAGCAATAGTATACTATACATGCTAGTTAGGTAGCAATAGTATACTATACATGCTAGCTAGCTAGAAATAGTATACTATACATGCTAGCTAGCTAGCAATAGTATACTATACATGCTAGCTAGCTAGCAATAGTATACTATACTATACATGCTAGCTAGCTAGCAATAGTATACTATACTATACATGCTAGCTAGCTAGCAATAGTATACTATACTATACATGCTAGCTAGCTAGCAAGAGTATACTATGCTATACATGCTAGCTAGCTAGCAATAGTATACTATGCTATACATGCTAGCTAGCTAGCAATAGTATACTATGCTATACATGCTAGCTAGCTAGCAATAGTATACTATGCTATACATGTATAGTATAGTATACTATTGCTAGCAATAGTATACTATACTATACATGCTAGCTAGCTAGCAATAGTATACTATACTATACATGCTAGCTAGCTAGCAATAGTATACTATACTATACATGCTAGCTAGCTAGCAATAGTATACTATACTATACATGCTAGCTAGCTAGCAATAGTATACTATACTATACATGCTAGCTAGCTAGCAATAGTATACTATACTATACATGCTAGCTAGCTAGCAATAGTATACTATACTATACATGCTAGCTAGCTAGCAATAGTATACTATACTATACATGCTAGCTAGCTAGCAAGAGTATACTATACTATACATGCTAGCTAGCTAGCAAGAGTATACTATGCTATACATGCTAGCTAGCTAGCAAGAGTATACTATACTATACATGCTAGCTAGCTAGCAAGAGTATACTATGCTATACATGCTAGCTAGCTAGCAAGAGTATACTATACTATACATGCTAGCTAGCTAGCAAGAGTATACTATGCTATACATGCTAGCTAGCTAGCAAGAGTATACTATACTATACATGCTAGCTAGCTAGCAAGAGTATACTATACTATACATGCTAGCTAGCTAGCAAGAGTATACTATACTATACATGCTAGCTAGCTAGCAAGAGTATACTATACTATACATGCTAGCTAGCTAGCAAGAGTATACTATACTATACATGCTAGCTAGCTAGCAATAGTATACTATAAATGCTAGCTAGCTAGCAATAGTATACTATACTATACATGCTAGCTAGCTAGCAATAGTATACTATACTATACATGCTAGCTAGCTAGCAATAGTATACTATACTATACATGCTAGCTAGCTAGCAATAGTATACTATACTATACATGCTAGCTAGCTAGCAATAGTATACTATGCAATACATGCTAGCTAGCTAGCAATAGTATACTATACTATACATGCTAGCTAGCTAGCAATAGTATACTATACTATACATGCTAGCTAGCTAGCAATAGTATACTATACTATACATGCTAGCTAGCAATAGTATACTATACTATACATGCTAGCTAGCTAGCAATAGTATACTATATGTATAGTATAGTATACTATTGCTAGCTAGCTAGCATGTATAGTATAGTATACTATTGCTAGCTAGCTAGCATGTATAGTATAGTATACTATTGCTAGCTAGCTAGCATGTATAGTATAGTATACTATTGCTAGCTACCTAGTGTTGTGTTGAATTTAAAAACGGATTTTTCTTTTGTATATTAAAAGGGATTTATTAATAAAAACTAGTATCTTATTATTTTTACTTTACAAATTTAAACCTGGAGGGTCCCGTGGGAATCGCAGGTATGACTCTAACTTCTTGACTGCAAAAATAGAAGACCATAATTACAACTAACTAATTACCAATGACTAATTACAACTGCCCTCACTAACTAATTACAACTGTCTTCAACTAACAAACTACAACTCCTCCAACTAACACACTACAACTGCTCATTTGGTTTCTTAACATGAACTATTTATACCAAACTTAATCATAATTTAATATATTAATATTGTGCTTAATAGTTAATATTATTATGCTTACTTGCTAACGTACTTAATATTATTAAGCTTTTGACCCAATTGCGAAATATCGCTATTGCACAATTTGTCAACGCAAAGAATTTAACAAACAACCAAGTGAATGAACTGGTTGTTGCTGCGTTAACAAATTAGTGCAATGTACGGGTACGAGGGTTGATCAATTCTGATTCACAACATCCCTCCCCCCTTGGCGGAAGAAACTATCTAGTTATAGATATTTTCCAAAAACACTAATTGGATCAAATGCTTTTACATAGTATGTTATAATCTTAAATGTAGTTGATCTTATGCTATAATATAATATAATATGTAATAATACTTTTGGATGTTTTGTTTCAAATACAAACATTTTTCTTTCGCTATCATTATATTTATTTAATTTTAGCAGCTAAATAATTGACCATACAAGTATAGATTTTCAATATATATATATTTTTTTTTCTTAAAGATGTATAATTTAACTATGTACATATTTTGCCTTTGCAATTAGTTTTTTTTCGGAATAATTACTGTTTATGATTATTGCTATTATATTATTATTTTTTTCAATATAAAATTATTAAGTATAAATGGTCATCAAATTTAAAGTATGTCAACATAAAGTTGTATAAAAGAATAAAAAACAAAAATATGACAACAGGTGTGCATATATACGCGTGTAGGACAAATAAATACGTCGTCAGCACTTTGGTACTTCAGATTGTTGACTTCAAACCGTACAATGCATAACTGACCTAGCTTAACTTTCCCAAAACTCATATTGCAGTTAAACATTTTTTGTTTTTTTTTTTGTATCATTTTCCTTTTGTCAACAATTTTGTTTAATTGCAATTACGTATTGTAGCGAGGGTTTATTCAACTAACTTTTTTTTTTTATTATTTGAAGAAACGTTTTAGTAAGCATATTTGTGTTTTTTGTTTGTTTTAAGGTACCCGGAAATGAATTCTTTACACAGTTGGCTGCATTTGAAGTAAAAAAAGAAGTAAAATAACTTATATTAAATGCCGTTCCTTATAGGGTTTTACTAAATTCTTATGGTAGACCTTTTCACACTTTTTTACTCTCAATTTTATGTTTACACGTGTTGGTATGTCTATAACTTCATATGGTCCTAACCATAAGGGTGAAAATTTATTCTTTCTAGTTTGATTCTTTAACCAAACCTTTTGACCTATTTTATATTCTCTGTCCTTTGAACCCTTATCATAATACTGTTTTGCTCTTAATTTTGCCCTCTCTTGGTTCTCTCTAACGATTTCATGTGAACGTTGGATTTTGTGGCAGCACTCTGGGGTCGATAATGCAGTATTGATAGTGGCAACCTCAGAGGTAACAGCTGGTCACCGGGCTTTAGTAACAGCTGATAGCAACAGCTGGAAGAAAAAAAAACAAATTAAAGACAAAAACAAAACACTATTTATAAAAACCCAATAGAGGAAAATGGCCAGGAAAGTTCTGGAAAAGACAGTGGCAATTGGAAGAAAAAAAAAAGATGGACGACAGCTGGGGATTTTTGGCGCACACCGAGTCGAGGTAGGTCGAAGAGGACGATGTAGAAGATCAATCACGATTTGGACTTGATGAAGAAAGGACGATGTGGCTGGCGACCAGGGCAAAAATTAAAAAAGTGGTGTAAAGTGATAAAAGAGGACAAGTGAAACTTTTTTAACAAATTGAATTTAAAAATAAAAAGGAATCAGAACTTTTTATAAATAAATAAAACAAAGAAAAGAAAACGTATCCTAAAATTTATAAAAAAAAACAAAGTGATACAATTCTTTTTATTGAAAAAAATAAAAATAAAAAAAAACAAACATTGTGAACAGAAGGCTAATTCCAAAAGTTAACAAATCGAACAAATGAAAGGTAAAACTTAAAAATTAGCCAACAAAAGTAAAAATTTGCTAAAACTTAGTCCTGATGAAATAAAAAAAAAATTTATATAAAAATTTAAAAACTATATAATTTTTTTTATCTAAAACTTAAAAACTAAGCAACAGAAGTAAAAATAGCCAAAAACTTAAAACTAATTAACAAAGTTAAAATCGTATAAAACGTAAAACTAATCAACAAGGCTTATAACTACTCAAAAAAGTTAAAGTTTTAAATGTAAGGCCCTAAGGAAGATAATATACCTCGCCTTCAACACGCCACATACAACGAGGGAACTGGCCAAATCTCCCGCACCAACCATAAAGCATGCTGTAGCATTTCTGGAGGAGCCAGGTACCTGTCATCCGACACGGACGGACGGACGAAAGACAAATACAAGTTAAGTTTTTTTTTATTAATTGTTCTCTACTTATTTATATGCATAAAAGTTTAATTGTAAATTTTTTTTTGCTGTAATTTTTATAAAATTGTGTATCCCCTTAACCTTTTGTTAATGATAGGGAAAACACTTATAGTTTTTTTTTAGTGCAATATTTGCTTTTTCGCACTGAGTTAGGAGCAGATTCGAGCTCAAACCTGCCCCAAGTCCCCATAATAAGCTCTTTGGCTTAAAATGATAGGTGTTTACCCTGCATAATTAGAAATATAAATTTGTTTTATTTAGAAATCCATTTAAACCATTTTGTTTATTTAAATTTACTTTGCCTTTTTCTATGATTTTTTGAGAATTTTCTTTTTTATTTTTAATTAAATCAAAGAAAAAAAAATAATATTTTAAATATTAAATAATTTTATATTGAGTAGTTTTTTACATTTTGTTTTTTTCTTTGAATAAATAAATTAAAATGTATTGTTATTCTTCAATATGATTTAAATTTTTTTTTATTGCCCAAAATGATGGGTTAAGGTAAATTTTTCAGGCTGTAGAGACTAGTGGTAAGTAACCATCATGAAGGTATGGGATAACCCTCAGATAAACATAGGCCGGGTTATCATGGTGAAATCCAGTAGGATTTCTGTGGGAGGGAGGCCTCGGTTAGCCAAAAAGACCGGCTAACTCAACATTTATGTCGAGAGAGCAGACTTGTAAGTATGCGTGGTTAGTGGTATATGTAAATATTTTTGTTTTTTCAATAGTTTGTTTTTTTTTTCAAGTACAAATTTCCACTTTCGGGCTCCAAATTTCATATATTTATAAACATTTTTTTCTTGGTGTTACATCCTTCCAAGCGCAGCTGGCATGATTTTTTTTGTTTATTGTTGCTTATTGCCCGAAAGTCGGCAAGAACACCCCCCAAGACGGCGAGCTCAGCCGGAGCAGAACGCCAGCATGCCAGCGAGGCCGACAAATCTGGCAACCGTACAAAATGATGCCCAGACTGAAATGTCTAAACCAACAGCATAAGCAACCCGGTAGCAAACAACATTTAACAATTTGATATTTCAGAATTTTGCTATAATCGTCCGCGTTGTATAGTGGTGTCGGGGATATTTTCAAAGAGATGGGCATTTCAAATTCAAACCCAAATAACACTCTCGTCGGTGTTTGTTTTGTTGTTGAATGTTTGCTATTATTATACACATGCATGGCGTGATGAGTCCAGTCGTCCCAGTTGGTACCATCCAGGTTAACGAAATTTCTCAGAAATTCGGCCAGTGGTCGATGAGCTCGTTCTAAAGCCCCATTCGCTTGTGGATGATAAGGAGTAGTTAGTAGTTTCTTTATTCTTAGCATCTTACACGTTTCCTTGAATAATCTGGATGTGAAGTTTGAACCATTATCTGTTGCCAACACCTTGGGAATGAAGTATCTTGAAATTATTTCCTTAAAAAAGACTTTAGCTACAGTTGGTGCCTCTGCGTCAGGCACGGCTGCACATGCGAAAAATTTTGAAAAATCGTCTTGAAAGGTGACGATGTATTTGTTTCCCCTAGCTGATTCTGGCAACGGACCTACCAGGTCCATGAAAACTTTTTCGAAAGGCTTACTTGAAGTGCTTGTTATTACCAATGGCATTTTTTCAACTTTCGAACATTTGTTTTTCTGGCATAGGCTACACGTTGTTACATAATTTTTTATTTGTCGATACATGCCGGCCCATTTATACTGGTTCCTGATGCGGGAATAAGTTTTGAATGTCCCTTGGTGTCCACCCAAAGGTGTATCGTGGAATGTTTTTATTACTTTATTTATATCTTCTGCATTCGTTAAATAAACAGCCATATCTTCCTCTCCCATATTCTGATTTACCCCTGTTTGATGCATAATTTCTTCATTCACTACATTCTGCTTGTTTTGTAATTCTCGAGCTTTTGATCTAGTTATTGCCCCTACATTTATTTTCTCTATTGGAAGGCGACTGAGGGCATCAGCGTTTTGATTCGTTTTTCCTGATTTATACCGTATCTCGAAATCATATTCTAAAAGTTTTAGTCTAAGGCGCCCCAACCTGCCTTCTTGATCTTTCAGATTAGCTATACCCTTGAGGGGTTTGTGGTCTGTAAAAATGGTGAAGTGTCTCCCGAGTAAATATGGCCTAAAAGTTTTTGTTGCCCATACGATGGCAAGCAACTCCTTTTCTATTGTAGAGTATCGTTTTTCTGTGACACTTAGTACTCTGCTTGCAAAATATACTGGTAAATCGCTACCAGGCTCTCCTTGAGAAAGGATAGCTCCTAGGGCTTCATTGCTAGCATCCGTAGTCAGAACAAATGGTTTCGCAAAGTCAGGGTATTGTAATAGAGGTGGATTCGAAACTGCTGCTTTTAATTTGTCCATAGCTTGCTGACACTCTTGTGTCCATTCAAATTTCACGTTCTTCCTTAGTAGTTTGTTTAGGGGTAAGGCAATTTCGGATGAGTTTGGTATAAACTTCCTGTAGTAGTTGATCAATCCTAGAAATGCTTGCAAGTCTTTGATACTTCTAGGAGGTGGAATGTTTTTTACTGCTTTAGTTTTATGGGGATCCGGTAAGACTCCATTTTCCGAACATTGGTGGCCTAGATAAACTACCTCCCTTTGAAGGAAATGACATTTTTCGGGGTGTAAGTTAAGGTTGTACCTTCTTAATATATATAATACTCTCTTGAGCCTTAATTGGTGATCCGCTAGGTTTCTGCCGTAGATTACTATATCGTCCAGATAGACGAAACAGTCGATTCCTTGTAGACCCGTTAATATCGAGTTCATGATTCTTTGAAAAGTGGCTGGTGCCCCTGTTAATCCGAAAGGCATACGATTAAACTCAAAATGTCCCAAATTGGTGCTAAAAGCGGTTTTTTGTCTGTCCCGTGGGTCCATTAAAACTTGGTGGTATCCACTCGCTAGATCGAGGGTAGAAAAATATCGGCTGTATCCCAGTTGGTCTAGGATTTCGTCAATTCTTGGTATGGGGAAGACTTGCTTTATTGTGGCCTCGTTCAATTTTCTGAAATCTACTACTAAGCGCCATTTTTTCTCTCCGTCCTTTCCTGCCTTTTTTGGTACTAGGAGTATTGGTGAATTCCAAGGGGAAGTACTGGGAGAGATAATTCCATCTTTGACCATCTGGTCTACTTGTCTATTCACTTCATTTCGGTGGACCTCAGGTAGTCTATATTGCTTAGTATTTATTGGGGGTTGAGTAGAATCAGTTGGGATTTTATGTTTAAGTACATTTGTGTGAGTTAGATTATCTCCGGGTAATTGAAACACGTCATCGTATGATTTCAAAATGCTCTCGATCGATAATCTCTCTTCCGGATTCAAATCTGCGGAAAGCTGTACTGTTTCCAATAGTAATTTGGTTCTTTCTTTGTTGTCCGCAGTGCCTATTGTATTAATGGCTGTTGTTGATTTTATCTGGTAGTCCTCAGGATTTTCATAACTTAACATTATTTTCTTATTTATGTCTACTGTATAGTTGTTGGTGTTTAGAATTGGAATAAATGCTATTCCCCCTCTGATTGATGTTAGGGTTTCGCCCACAAAAACCCCTGGTAAAATTTGTAGTTTGTTTACTATTATTTCTCCCGTAGCCTTGGTTACTACTACTGATACAACTCCCTGGGAACGTCCTTTTATAGAAAAATTTTCGGATATATATAACGAAGGAATTTCTGAAACAAGTGGCAAGGAAACTATTTCTCTCTGGTTGTCAAAAAATTTTATGTTTTTGTTTATTGTGTCGGTAACCGACCTATTCCACATCATATCTCGGCCCAGCAAACCATCTGCTGGCAAAATTGTGCCCTTTGGTACTATGTGCATTTTAAAACTTAGTTTGTCCACGTATTTATGGTTCACAGTTATACTTCCTTTGGTACTCATGTTTCCTCCAAAGGCTCCTGACAAGGATTTCTTTTCCTTTTCATTAACTTTTATGCACGATGTCAAAGTTTCTTCCTTTACTAGTGTAGTATCAGCGCCTGAGTCTACCAACAGTAGTAATTTTTCCTCTTTTGCCTCTCTACAAGGAAAGCTTATATACCCATCGTTTATCTCACAACTTTCGTTGCTACTAACATCATTCTCCAGTCTCAGTTCATTTTTATACTCTGAGTGGTTTATGTGATGTTCTGCGACGTTTCCGTCCTTAATTATTCTATTATTTATATCATTACATGTCATCATTGCCGTATTATTCAGGTATTTTCTTACAAAATCTGTGCGTCTTGCACCAGATATTAATTTGGTGTTATCCTTGTCTTCCTGTTTCTGATTATCCTGCTCCTCTGTCAAGTGTATATTGTTAATATCTAAATTAAAAGCTTTATCTTCATAGTTAGTTCCTACGGGGTGTTGTGTTTTATTTTTATTTTTTTCATTAGTAATTTCTCTACATTTTTCGGCATTCCGGTCCATTAATCTTGGCCGGGCCGATTCTCGTTTCCCGAATTATTGCTGTTGTAATTAAATCTGCTTCTGTTTACATCATTGTTGCCTCTATTGATGCCGTTTCTATTATCGCTATTTATACTCCGTCTGTTTCTTGGGCAATTAGTAGAAATGTGACCCTGTGTATTGCATCTAAAACAGCGTCGCTCCTCGTTGTTGTTATACCTAGTTCCACTTTTGTTTTGAGTTTTCGAGCTTGTAAAATTTTGCCTATTTGTTCCATAGTCGGGAGGTTTCATGTTCTTTCTCAAATTGCATTCGTTATGCCCCTGTCTTTGATTATAGCACATATTGTTTCCTTGGTAATAGCATTCGTCTATCATAGGGCTCCAGTAATTTGAGTTTTCTCGTGAATTACTGTTTGTTGTTGAATGGTTACAGGTCTTCTGATGCATGGATAGTTGTCGGACTTCTTTTATTAACTGCTGGACCGTATCATATAAAGGTTCCTCGGTATGCATTGTCATGATATTTGAAGATTTCATATTAGAACCAAAAAGATTTTGAGCATCCTTGGTGATTTTCAGCAGGGCAGATAGCTTTTCGTTTTCGTGTCCGATGAATTTTGACATCAATCTAGGATCTCGTAAGCCTCTTATGTAACTTCTTACTGCGGATTGGTTGCAGTGATCTATCATAGATTTTCGATGGGAAACTTCTTGCCATTGTGCTGCAATTAGTTCTGTGGCATCTGTAAGTAGTCCTTCTAGTCTCTCTCCAAATTCATATGCTGTCTCTGTTGGACCTTGCTTACTGCTGAAAATTAGTTCTTGCAATTCTGTTAGGGTTTTGCCTTTTACAAATTTTTCTCTAATAGCCTGACATAAGGCTTCTATTGTTGTGAACTCTTTATTGTGCAAATATGAGTAAGCATTTCCAAATAGTCTAGTTTTGATGCATTTGATTATGTCGACCACATTACCTGGTTCTTCTAGTTTATCCTTTGCTATCATACATCCTTCAATAAACTTCTTGGCTTCCCTTGCCAGTTCTGGCCCATCAGTTCCGTAGAAAATTGGTACCACATGGGATATGGTTTTCAAGAGTTCGGTAAAAGTTGTCATGTTGTTACTACTTGTTGTGTTAATTGTAATCACTTTCCTTGTCTCTCCTTGTAAGTTTCGTATCTTTGACTTCAGCGTTTCAATTTGTTGAGTTTTTTCCTCTATCACCTTTCTATTTTCAATGACTTGCTGCAACTGATCAGGAGTCAAGTTGGGATTAACGCGCTGTGCGAAGTCTTTAAATGCTTGTGTCTTCTGTTCGCTGTCTTGAATCTGTTGTTCAGCTTCTTCAATGGTTTTTCTTAAGCTTTCGTTCTGCTGCTTCAAGATCCGGTTAACGTGTAAATATTCTTCTATTTCCCTAGATATAGCTGGACTTTGTTGATGTTCATGTAGCACTTGTAGTTCTTCCAATAAAATATCTATCTTTTCAAATTCGGTTATGTTTCCCTGGCTCCTCACTTTATGCTTTACTAACTCTATATACTCTTTGGTATTGTTAAGGTACTTTATGAGATTCCACACTCGCTCAGAAATTTCCCTGGTCTCCTCTTGTGTCTTTTGTAATTTTTTTTTCAAATCCTCCATATAGCTCAAGCAAAATTTCCTAAATCCACTTTTATTTTCAATGTTCACTTTCACAAACAAGCTTTCCTTCTATTTAAATAATGCTAATCATTTTGAATTTTTCACTATGCGTTTATCTAGTTTAATTTACTAATTCAACACTTATATAAATATTTTTACCATTTGTGTTGGTCCCATTTGTCTCGAGCAAATGTTTGTCGTCGTTGAGTTTACCACCAAAGTCTGTGCAACTTAAGGCAGCTAAAATAGCTCATTAAAACCTTGAGTTGTGTAGTAAATGTTGGTATACAGAACAACGTATCCTTTTAACAATTTAATTCAGTATATTAAAATTAAATTGAGCTAAAATAGCTTTCCAATATCAATATACTTCCTTGAAACTGCCAAAAGATATCAAACTGTACTCTTGCTAATACCGGCTGCGCCAAAATGTTGTGTTGAATTTAAAAACGGATTTTTCTTTTGTATATTAAAAGGGATTTATTAATAAAAAATAGTATCTTATTATTTTTACTTTACAAATTTAAACCTGGAGGGTCCCGTGGGAATCGCAGGTATGACTCTAACTTTTTGACTGCTCAAATACAAGACTATAATTACAACTAACTAATTACCACTGACTAATTACAACTGCCCTCACTAACTAATTACAACTGTCTTCAACTAACAAACTACAACTGCTCATTTGGTTTCTTAACATGAATTATTTATACCAAACTTAATCATAATTTAATATATTAATATTGTGCTTAATAGTTAATATTATTATGCTTACTTGCTAACGTACTTAATATTATTAAGCTTTTGACCCAATTGCGAAATATCGCTATTGCACAATTTGTCAACGCAAAGAATTTAACAAACAACCAAGTGAATGAACTGGTTGTTGCTGCGTTAACAAATTAGTGCAATGTACGGGTACGAGGGTTGATCAATTCTGATTCACAACAGCATATAGTATACTATACTGTACATGCTAGCTAGCTAGCAATAGTATACTATACATGCTAGCTAGCTTGCAATAGTATACTATACATGCTAGCTAGCTTGAAATAGTATACTATACTATACACTCTAGCTAGCTAGCAATAGTATACTATACTATACATGCTAGTTAGCTAGCAATAGTATACTATACTATACATGCTAGCTAGCTATCACTAGTATACTATACATGCTAGCTAGCTAGCAATAGTATACTATACTATACATGCTAGCTAGCTAGCGATAGTATACTATACTATACATGCTAGCTAGCTAGCAATAGTATACTATGCAATACATGCTAGCTAGCTAGCAATAGTATACTATACTATACATGCTAGCTAGCTAGCAATAGTATACCTTACTGTACATGCTAGCTAGCTAGCAATAGTATACTATACTATACATGCTAGCTAGCTAGCAATAGTATACTATACTATACATGCTAGCTAGCTAGCAATAGTATACTATACTATACATGCTAGCTAGCTAGCAATAGTATACTATACTATACATGCTAGCTAGCTAGCAATAGTATACTATACTATACATGCTAGCTAGCTAGCAATAGTATACTATACTATACATGCTAGCTAGCTAGCAATAGTATACTATACAATACATGCTAGCTAGCTAGCAATAGTATACTATACAATACATGCTAGCTAGCTAGCAATAGTATACTATACTATACATGCTAGCTCGCTAGCAATAGTATACTATACTATACATGCTAGCTCGCTAGCAATAGTATACTATACTATACATGCTAGCTAGCTAGCAATAGTATACTATACTATACATGCTAGCTAGCTAGCAATAGTATACTATACTATACATGCTAGCTAGGTAGCAATAGTATACTATACATGCTAGCTAGCTAGCAATAGTATACTATACTATACATGCTAGCTAGCTAGCAATAGTATGTTATACTATACATGCTAGCTAGGTAGCAATAGTATACTATACTATACATGCTAGGTAGCTAGCAATAGTATGCTATACTATACATGCTAGCTAGCTAGCAATAGTATGCTATACTATACATGCTAGCTAGCTAGCAATAGTATACTATACATGCTAGCTAGCTAGCAATAGTATACTATACATGCTAGCTAGCTAGCAATAGTATACTATACATGCTAGCTAGCTAGCAATAGTATACTATACATGCTAGCTTTCTAGCAATAGTATACTATACATGCTAAATAGCTAGCAATAGTTTACTATACATGCTAGCTAGGTAGCAATAGTATACTATACATGCTAAATAGCTAGCAATAGTATACTATACATGCTAGCTAGGTAGCAATAGTATACTATACATGCTAGCTAGCTAGCAATAGTATACTATACATGCTAGGTAGCTAGCAATAGTATGTTATACTATACATGCTAGCTAGCTAGCAATAGTATGTTATACTATACATGCTAGCTAGCTAGCAATAGTATACTATACATGCTAGCTAGCTAGCAATAGTATACTATACATGCTAGCTATCTAGCAATAGTATACTATACATGCTAGCTAGCTAGCAATAGTATACTATACATGCTAGCTATCTAGCAATAGTATACTATACATGCTAGCTAGCTAGCAATAGTATACTATACATGCTAGCTAGCTAGCAATAGTATACTATACATGCTAGCTAGCTAGCAATAGTATACTATACATGCTAGCTAGCTAGCAATAGTATACTATACATGCTAGCTAGCTAGCAATAGTATACTATACATGCTAGCTAGCTAGCAATAGTATACTATACATGCTAGCTAGCTAGCAATAGTATACTGTACACGCTAGCTAGCTAGCTAGCAATAGTATACTATACTATACATGCTAGCTAGCTAGAATAGTATACTATACTATACATGCTAGCTAGCAATAGTATACTATACTATACATGCTAGCTAGCTAACAATAGTATACTATACTATACATGCTAGCTAGCTAACAATAGTATACTATACTATACATGCTAGCTAGCTAGCAATAGTATACTATACTATACATGCTAGCTAGCTAGCAATAGTATACTATACTATACAAGCTAGCTAGCTAGCAATAGTATACTATACTATACAAGCTAGCTAGCTAGCAATAGTATACTATACTATACATGCTAGCTAGCTAGCAATAGTATACTATACTATACATGCTAGCTAGCTAGCAATAGTATACTATACTATACATGCTAGCTAGCTAGCAATAGTATACTATACTATACATGCTAGCTAGCTAGCAATAGTATACTATACTATACATGCTAGCTAGCTAGCAATAGTATACTATACTATACATGCTAGCTAGCTAGCAATAGTATACTATACTATACATGCTAGCTAGCTAGCAATAGTATACTAAACATGCTAGCTAGCATGTATAGTATAGTATACTATATGCTGTTGTGAATCAGAATTGTTCAACCCTCGTACCCGTACATTGCACTAATTTGTTAACGCAGCAACAACCAGTTCATTCACTTGGTTGTTTGTTAAATTCTTTGCGTTGACAAATTGTGCAATAGCGATATTTCGCAATTGGGTCAAAAGCTTAATAATATTAAGTACGTTAGCAAGTAAGCATAATAATATTAACTATTAAGCACAATATTAATATATTAAATTATGATTAAGTTTGGTATAAATAATTCATGTTAAGAAACCAAATGAGCAGTTGTAGTTTGTTAGTTGAAGACAGTTGTAATTAGTTAGTGAGGGCAGTTGTAATTAGTCAGTGGTAATTAGTTAGTTGTAATTATAGTCTTGTATTTGAGCAGTCAAAAAGTTAGAGTCATACCTGCGATTCCCACGGGACCCTCCAGGTTTAAATTTGTAAAGTAAAAATAATAAGATACTATTTTTTATTAATAAATCCCTTTTAATATACAAAAGAAAAATCCGTTTTTAAATTCAACACAACATTTTGGCGCAGCCGGTATTAGCAAGAGTACAGTTTGATATCTTTTGGCAGTTTCAAGGAAGTATATTGATATTGGAAAGCTATTTTAGCTCAATTTAATTTTAATATACTGAATTAAATTGTTAAAAGGATACGTTGTTCTGTATACCAACATTTACTACACAACTCAAGGTTTTAATGAGCTATTTTAGCTGCCTTAAGTTGCACAGACTTTGGTGGTAAACTCAACGACGACAAACATTTGCTCGAGACAAATGGGACCAACACAAATGGTAAAAATATTTATATAAGTGTTGAATTAGTAAATTAAACTAGATAAACGCATAGTGAAAAATTCAAAATGATTAGCATTATTTAAATAGAAGGAAAGCTTGTTTGTGAAAGTGAACATTGAAAATAAAAGTGGATTTAGGAAATTTTGCTTGAGCTATATGGAGGATTTGAAAAAAAAATTACAAAAGACACAAGAGGAGACCAGGGAAATTTCTGAGCGAGTGTGGAATCTCATAAAGTACCTTAACAATACCAAAGAGTATATAGAGTTAGTAAAGCATAAAGTGAGGAGCCAGGGAAACATAACCGAATTTGAAAAGATAGATATTTTATTGGAAGAACTACAAGTGCTACATGAACATCAACAAAGTCCAGCTATATCTAGGGAAATAGAAGAATATTTACACGTTAACCGGATCTTGAAGCAGCAGAACGAAAGCTTAAGAAAAACCATTGAAGAAGCTGAACAACAGATTCAAGACAGCGAACAGAAGACACAAGCATTTAAAGACTTCGCACAGCGCGTTAATCCCAACTTGACTCCTGATCAGTTGCAGCAAGTCATTGAAAATAGAAAGGTGATAGAGGAAAAAACTCAACAAATTGAAACGCTGAAGTCAAAGATACGAAACTTACAAGGAGAGACAAGGAAAGTGATTACAATTAACACAACAAGTAGTAACAACATGACAACTTTTACCGAACTCTTGAAAACCATATCCCATGTGGTACCAATTTTCTACGGAACTGATGGGCCAGAACTGGCAAGGGAAGCCAAGAAGTTTATTGAAGGATGTATGATAGCAAAGGATAAACTAGAAGAACCAGGTAATGTGGTCGACATAATCAAATGCATCAAAACTAGACTATTTGGAAATGCTTACTCATATTTGCACAATAAAGAGTTCACAACAATAGAAGCCTTATGTCAGGCTATTAGAGAAAAATTTGTAAAAGGCAAAACCCTAACAGAATTGCAAGAACTAATTTTCAGCAGTAAGCAAGGTCCAACAGAGACAGCATATGAATTTGGAGAGAGACTAGAAGGACTACTTACAGATGCCACAGAACTAATTGCAGCACAATGGCAAGAAGTTTCCCATCGAAAATCTATGATAGATCACTGCAACCAATCCGCAGTAAGAAGTTACATAAGAGGCTTACGAGATCCTAGATTGATGTCAAAATTCATCGGACACGAAAACGAAAAGCTATCTGCCCTGCTGAAAATCACCAAGGATGCTCAAAATCTTTTTGGTTCTAATATGAAATCTTCAAATATCATGACAATGCATACCGAGGAACCTTTATATGATACGGTCCAGCAGTTAATAAAAGAAGTCCGACAACTATCCATGCATCAGAAGACCTGTAACCATTCAACAACAAACAGTAATTCACGAGAAAACTCAAATTACTGGAGCCCTATGATAGACGAATGCTATTACCAAGGAAACAATATGTGCTATAATCAAAGACAGGGGCATAACGAATGCAATTTGAGAAAGAACATGAAACCTCCCGACTATGGAACAAATAGGCAAAATTTTACAAGCTCGAAAACTCAAAACAAAAGTGGAACTAGGTATAACAACAACGAGGAGCGACGCTGTTTTAGATGCAATACACAGGGTCACATTTCTACTAATTGCCCAAGAAACAGACGGAGTATAAATAGCGATAATAGAAACGGCATCAATAGAGGCAACAATGATGTAAACAGAAGCAGATTTAATTACAACAGCAATAATTCGGGAAACGAGAATCGGCCCGGCCAAGATTAATGGACCGGAATGCCGAAAAATGTAGAGAAATTACTAATGAAAAAAATAAAAATAAAACACAACACCCCGTAGGAACTAACTATGAAGATAAAGCTTTTAATTTAGATATTAACAATATACACTTGACAGAGGAGCAGGATAATCAGAAACAGGAAGACAAGGATAACACCAAATTAATATCTGGTGCAAGACGCACAGATTTTGTAAGAAAATACCTGAATAATACGGCAATGATGACATGTAATGATATAAATAATAGAATAATTAAGGACGGAAACGTCGCAGAACATCACATAAACCACTCAGAGTATAAAAATGAACTGAGACTGGAGAATGATGTTAGTAGCAACGAAAGTTGTGAGATAAACGATGGGTATATAAGCTTTCCTTGTAGAGAGGCAAAAGAGGAAAAATTACTACTGTTGGTAGACTCAGGCGCTGATACTACACTAGTAAAGGAAGAAACTTTGACATCGTGCATAAAAGTTAATGAAAAGGAAAAGAAATCCTTGTCAGGAGCCTTTGGAGGAAACATGAGTACCAAAGGAAGTATAACTGTGAACCATAAATACGTGGACAAACTAAGTTTTAAAATGCACATAGTACCAAAGGGCACAATTTTGCCAGCAGATGGTTTGCTGGGCCGAGATATGATGTGGAATAGGTCGGTTACCGACACAATAAACAAAAACATAAAATTTTTTGACAACCAGAGAGAAATAGTTTCCTTGCCACTTGTTTCAGAAATTCCTTCGTTATATATATCCGAAAATTTTTCTATAAAAGGACGTTCCCAGGGAGTTGTATCAGTAGTAGTAACCAAGGCTACGGGAGAAATAATAGTAAACAAACTACAAATTTTACCAGGGGTTTTTGTGGGCGAAACCCTAACATCAATCAGAGGGGGAATAGCATTTATTCCAATTCTAAACACCAACAACTATACAGTAGACATAAATAAGAAAATAATGTTAAGTTATGAAAATCCTGAGGACTACCAGATAAAATCAACAACAGCCATTAATACAATAGGCACTGCGGACAACAAAGAAAGAACCAAATTACTATTGGAAACAGTACAGCTTTCCGCAGATTTGAATCCGGAAGAGAGATTATCGATCGAGAGCATTTTGAAATCATACGATGACGTGTTTCAATTACCCGGAGATAATCTAACTCACACAAATGTACTTAAACATAAAATCCCAACTGATTCTACTCAACCCCCAATAAATACTAAGCAATATAGACTACCTGAGGTCCACCGAAATGAAGTGAATAGACAAGTAGACCAGATGGTCAAAGATGGAATTATCTCTCCCAGTACTTCCCCTTGGAATTCACCAATACTCCTAGTACCAAAAAAGGCAGGAAAGGACGGAGAGAAAAAATGGCGCTTAGTAGTAGATTTCAGAAAATTGAACGAGGCCACAATAAAGCAAGTCTTCCCCATACCAAGAATTGACGAAATCCTAGACCAACTGGGATACAGCCGATATTTTTCTACCCTCGATCTAGCGAGTGGATACCACCAAGTTTTAATGGACCCACGGGACAGACAAAAAACCGCTTTTAGCACCAATTTGGGACATTTTGAGTTTAATCGTATGCCTTTCGGATTAACAGGGGCACCAGCCACTTTTCAAAGAATCATGAACTCGATATTAACGGGTCTACAAGGAATCGACTGTTTCGTCTATCTGGACGATATAGTAATCTACGGCAGAAACCTAGCGGATCACCAATTAAGGCTCAAGAGAGTATTATATATATTAAGAAGGTACAACCTTAACTTACACCCCGAAAAATGTCATTTCCTTCAAAGGGAGGTAGTTTATCTAGGCCACCAATGTTCGGAAAATGGAGTCTTACCGGATCCCCATAAAACTAAAGCAGTAAAAAACATTCCACCTCCTAGAAGTATCAAAGACTTGCAAGCATTTCTAGGATTGATCAACTACTACAGGAAGTTTATACCAAACTCATCCGAAATTGCCTTACCCCTAAACAAACTACTAAGGAAGAACGTGAAATTTGAATGGACACAAGAGTGTCAGCAAGCTATGGACAAATTAAAAGCAGCAGTTTCGAATCCACCTCTATTACAATACCCTGACTTTGCGAAACCATTTGTTCTGACTACGGATGCTAGCAATGAAGCCCTAGGAGCTATCCTTTCTCAAGGAGAGCCTGGTAGCGATTTACCAGTATATTTTGCAAGCAGAGTACTAAGTGTCACAGAAAAACGATACTCTACAATAGAAAAGGAGTTGCTTGCCATCGTATGGGCAACAAAAACTTTTAGGCCATATTTACTCGGGAGACACTTCACCATTTTTACAGACCACAAACCCCTCAAGGGTATAGCTAATCTGAAAGATCAAGAAGGCAGGTTGGGGCGCCTTAGACTAAAACTTTTAGAATATGATTTCGAGATACGGTATAAATCAGGAAAAACGAATCAAAACGCTGATGCCCTCAGTCGCCTTCCAATAGAGAAAATAAATGTAGGGGCAATAACTAGATCAAAAGCTCGAGAATTACAAAACAAGCAGAATGTAGTGAATGAAGAAATTATGCATCAAACAGGGGTAAATCAGAATATGGGAGAGGAAGATATGGCTGTTTATTTAACGAATGCAGAAGATATAAATAAAGTAATAAAAACATTCCACGATACACCTTTGGGTGGACACCAAGGGACATTCAAAACTTATTCCCGCATCAGGAACCAGTATAAATGGGCCGGCATGTATCGACAAATAAAAAATTATGTAACAACGTGTAGCCTATGCCAGAAAAACAAATGTTCGAAAGTGAAAAATGCCATTGGTAATAACAAGCACTTCAAGTAAGCCTTTCGAAAAAGTTTTCATGGACCTGGTAGGTCCGTTGCCAGAATCAGCTAGGGGAAACAAATACATCGTCACCTTTCAAGACGATTTTTCAAAATTTTTCGCATGTGCAGCCGTGCCTGACGCAGAGGCACCAACTGTAGCTAAAGTCTTTTTTAAGGAAATAATTTCAAGATACTTCATTCCCAAGGTGTTGGCAACAGATAATGGTTCAAACTTCACATCCAGATTATTCAAGGAAACGTGTAAGATGCTAAGAATAAAGAAACTACTAACTACTCCTTATCATCCACAAGCGAATGGGGCTTTAGAACGAGCTCATCGACCACTGGCCGAATTTCTGAGAAATTCGTTAACCTGGATGGTACCAACTGGGACGACTGGACTCATCACGCCATGCATGTGTATAATAATAGCAAACATTCAACAACAAAACAAACACCGACGAGAGTGTTATTTGGGTTTGAATTTGAAATGCCCATCTCTTTGAAAATATCCCCGACACCACTATACAACGCGGACGATTATAGCAAAATTCTGAAATATCAAATTGTTAAATGTTGTTTGCTACCGGGTTGCTTATGCTGTTGGTTTAGACATTTCAGTCTGGGCATCATTTTGTACGGTTGCCAGATTTGTCGGCCTCGCTGGCATGCTGGCGTTCTGCTAAGGCTGAGCTCGCCGTCTTGGGGGGTGTTCTTGCCGACTTTCGGGCAATAAGCAACAATAAACAAAAAAAATCATGCCAGCTGCGCTTGGAAGGATGTAACACCAAGAAAAAAATGTTTATAAATATATGAAATTTGGAGCCCGAAAGTGGAAATTTGTACTTGAAAAAAAACAAACTATTGAAAAAACAAAAATATTTACATATACCACTAACCACGCATACTTACAAGTCTGCTCTCTCGACATAAATGTTGAGTTAGCCGGTCTTTTTGGCTAACCGAGGCCTCCCTCCCACAGAAATCCTACTGGATTTCACCATGATAACCCGGCCTATGTTTATCTGAGGGTTATCCCATACCTTCATGATGGTTACTTACCACTAGTCTCTACAGCCTGAAAAATTTACCTTAACCCATCATTTTGGGCAATAAAAAAAAATTTAAATCATATTGAAGAATAACAATACATTTTAATTTATTTATTCAAAGAAAAAAACAAAATGTAAAAAAACTACTCAATATAAAATTATTTAATATTTAAAATATTATTTTTTTTTCTTTGATTTAATTAAAAATAAAAAAGAAAATTCTCAAAAAATCATAGAAAAAGGCAAAGTAAATTTAAATAAACAAAATGGTTTAAATGGATTTCTAAATAAAACAAATTTATATTTCTAATTATGCAGGGTAAACACCTATCATTTTAAGCAAAGAGCTTATTATGGGGACTTGGGGCAGGTTTGAGCTCGAATCTGCTCCTAACTCAGTGCGAAAAAGCAAATATTGCACTAAAAAAAAACTATAAGTGTTTTCCCTATCATTAACAAAAGGTTAAGGGGATACACAATTTTATAAAAATTACAGCAAAAAAAAATTTACAATTAACTTTTATGCATATAAATAAGTAGAGAACAATTAATAAAAAAAAACTTAACTTGTATTTGTCTTTCGTCCGTCCGTCCGTGTCGGATGACAGGTACCTGGCTCCTCCAGAAATGCTACAGCATGCTTTATGGTTGGTGCGGGAGATTTGGCCAGTTCCCTCGTTGTATGTGGCGTGTTGAAGGCGAGGTATATTATCTTCCTTAGGGCCTTAAATTTAAAACTTTAACTTTTTTGAGTAGTTATAAGCCTTGTTGATTAGTTTTACGTTTTATACGATTTTAACTTTGTTAATTAGTTTTAAGTTTTTGGCTATTTTTACTTCTGTTGCTTAGTTTTTAAGTTTTAGATAAAAAAAATTATATAGTTTTTAAATTTTTATATAAATTTTTTTTTTATTTCATCAGGACTAAGTTTTAGCAAATTTTTACTTTTGTTGGCTAATTTTTAAGTTTTACCTTTCATTTGTTCGATTTGTTAACTTTTGGAATTAGCCTTCTGTTCACAATGTTGTTTTTTTTTATTTTTATTTTTTTCAATAAAAAGAATTGTATCACTTTGTTTTTTTTTATAAATTTTAGGATACGTTTT